>JASDQU010241900.1:55179-71330 GCA_032191745.1 Picea mariana | reverse complement strand
TTATGAATCTTTGAATTGTGACATTAAAGTGATACAAAACCATAGTCAAAACAACACTCATCTTTCATAGATTGTGCACGATAGTTTGCAAGTTCCATACGAACCTTAGATTGATAATTAAATGTACAACTCTTCATTTTCTTACCAAGTGAATTATAAATTAATTGAAAAGTCCATCATTTTTGGTGTCGTTGCCGAGGAACTGTCAAAAGAAAGTTGTGTTGTTTAATCATGTGGATTTTTCTTCATTTAACTAGAATACATGTTATGATTTATTTTCAACAATTTGTAGGATGATTTTATAATATTTTCTATGCCCAAATCTAGAAATCAACAGGGTAGATTTATTAGCTCTTCCAAAAACTCCCAAAAAGATAACAGTGCAGGTAAAACACAAAAGGGGAAAGAGCATCATCAACCAAATTAATTATCACCCAAAACAAGGTCCCTTTCCAAAAAGCATCCTGAAGCATCTCCTCAGGTATCAAAGACTATGCAAGGATCTCTATACATTGAGATCCCATTGTCAGAGGAGAATACCAATGAGAAATATCATTTAGAAGAGTTCATTTTTCCTGAGGCACCTTTCAAAGAGGACAAATCTTAGAAATAAATGGAACACGATATTATCAAACATGAACCCACGAATTTCAGATTGCCAATCAAAGAAACCGATGAGGAGACCAAGATGAAGAACATCCCTAATTTCTCCTTGCAAAATATTTCATGATCTATCTAAAGAATATCCTGATACCTTGCTCTTTGAGTTTGATATCTTTGCAGAAGCTACGACTATGTGACAGATGCCCAAAAATTGAATCTCTTTCCTGCCACACTTAAGAACTTTGTGTTGCGATGGTTAATGGGCCTCGTAAAGGATAACATCCACTCATGGGATTATATGACAAATAAATTTCTAGACAAATACTAGGACTACTACAAAGACAAGGAAAAAATGGAAGAGGTCTTCAAAATGATGCAGCATGAAGACACGAGCTTGGAATATTACGTCGAGCAATTCACTTACAACTTGCAAAGGGAAAAGAAAGGAGACTTGGCTCCTGAAATGCGATGTGTATTATTTCTAAGAGGAATTCGAGATGATTGTATAGAATTCCTCAACCTTATGGGTGGGGGAGACGCTTCTCAGCTAGAATATGACATTATCTTGAAACTTTGCCATAAGTATTCCAGAGGCACATCTAAAACAAACAAATGGCCAATATATATGTTGGAAAGAATAGGAAAGACCATTGGAAGTGGAGTAACAAAGGAAGAAATTAGGAACATGTTAGAGGATTTTAAAACCGATATACTTAGTTCTCTGAGCTCCCAACTGGATACACCACAAATGAAGAAGAAGCGGGAAGAAATAAAACGAACATTGGATATATTTTGCTCAAAGTGTGGAACGAAGAATCTGAAGAGAGAATGTCCATTGGATCAGATAGAGGTCTGTGGAATATGCAACAAGGACGATGCTACACACAACTTTCCATCATTTCACATAATTAAGGCCATCTATCAAAAAGATGAGGAGCTGGAACAATTTTGCTATGTCTCTCAAAAGAGACCTTGGCAGCCTAAACCTCAAGGTATGATCCAAGATCAATCTAAATATTTCAATTCATATTGGACTAACCCTTCAATACAATATTCTTCTCAACCATGGGGTATGCCAACTCAAAAATGGGTAGCTTCTGCTACCAATCAGTTATGGAAACAAGGTTGGAGAAATCCCACCATGGGATGACCCCAACAACTTATGACACAACCACCCATGCAACTTCTTCCCCCACCTCAGATGCAAGAATATACATCCACCCCTCCTAGAACACAACTACTTGCACAACCCGTGCCTAACCCAAATAATGGGAGGCCATCCCAACTAGCGCAAGCTGCCGGAATTGTGACCTACCTGACTTACTCCATCTCTTCCCTAGACTGTAACGATATTCATCTTAGATCTAGGAAGACTCTAACCAAGGACAAACCTTGCGTTAGCATTGAAGATATAAATGAGGAGGTCTCAAGTGAAGAATCAAAACAAAAAATATCTCAAGAACCTTAAAAAATTGAAAATTCCCACCCTACACTTCAATACCCACCATATACTAAAAGGCTAATTCAAGACAAACCTTCTATAAACCTCGAGTTTGATTTCTTACGAGAACATAAAAATGTGTGTGTCAAAATACTGTTATTTCAAGCCATCAAGGATGTACCTCTTTTCTCAAAAGTGGGACAATATTTTTTTTGAGGAATCCCAATAGGAAATGAAAGGATCCCCAAACCGTGCATGTCATAGGAAAACTATTAGACCTAATTATGGGGGTGTTATCATTGAAATTTCGTCCGCAAATGGTTACAGGAATCCAGCATCATCAAATAGTTATGAGGTCACCCATGGACCAAAATTACCACAAAATCATTTCCAAAAGGTCCAAAACTATACAACCAGTGATAAAATTAAGGTTCACTATGACTACACAGGGTGCGTGCGCACATGCGCGATCCAGAAATGCACTAAAAGCGCACATGCGCACGATGCGTGACTGTGGTCGCTAAAAGCCATGCACATATGAGAACGACGCATTTATGAGATTGGTCGGCCTCCCACCCACTTCTGGTTCAGCTTCCAAGTTGATTTGACACCCAAATCTCGGCTGAATCCGACTGGGTGGCTGGTCAAAGACCTAAAAATGCCCTAAATAGTCTCTTTTCACACTATAAGCTGGTTGCACAATACCTCAAAGTGGTGCTATAAAACAAAGCCATGGGTGCACTTCATTTTCAAGGAATTCATTAGCAAGGTTATGCTGTTTCTATTCTCTTGAAGAAACCTCTTTTCTCATCAAGAGTATACTAGCATCATTACATTGGGCAATCCATCTCACCTCTTGAGTGGATTAGCTTGGGATTCTTTCACAATTTCATTCAAAATTGTAAGAAGAGCTTAGTTGTGGGGATCCAAGAGCCCTCCCTTGGAGGAAGAAGGGACCCAAAGTCCTCTTTCTTCTTCGTGTTTTCTTTCACTAATATAATCCTTGCCATTGGTGATATGAGTCTTATTGGTTTTTTGTTCTTATGTCCTTATGTTCAATAGTTTAGTTGTTCTTTTATTTCTTAGTTTAATTCTTAGTTTGTTATTTTATGTTTCTTTCCCTAACCCTTTTCCTTTACAACTGTCTTTCTTAGCTAACCCAACTAAGCTTGTAAGCACCTCTGTTTTTCTCATTTAGGTGACAAAAGAGGCGCAACAGATTGACGACTCCATTTGTTATCACTGAAATTTTGTCTGCAAATGGTTATAGGAATCCAGCATCGTCAAACAATTATGAGGTCACCCATGGACCAAAATTACCACAAAATCATTTTCGAAAGGTCCAAAACTATACAACCAGTGATAAAATTAAGGTGCACTATGACTACATAGGGTGCGCGTGCACATGCACGATCCAGAAATGCACTAAAAGCGCACGTGCGCACGATGCGCTACTGTGGTCGCTAAAAGCCATGCACATATGAGAACATCTCATTTATGAGATTGGTCGGCCTCCCACCCACTTCTGGTTTAGCTTCCAAGTTGATTTGACACATTGTAAGATTTTTTGTGATTTGGGGAAGGCCCCTAGCCTTCTTAAAAGTTATTTCATGCATATTGTAATCTGCACCACACTTAGTTCCCTTTCCATATAAAGGGATTAGTCAAAACACATAGGCAATTAGGGGGTTTAAAATTATTATTTCCTCTTTTGCTTTCATTTTTCCACATGGATGGCTTGCTTTGACTAAAATTATAAGTTGAAATCATTTGTAATGACATAAAACTTGCATTGGGACCAGAAGTTGGATAACAATAGTTTAGTATGCTCTTCTCTCACGCTTCAAAGTGACCTTGAGAATCATAAAAAGGTTGTAGGACAATTTCATCTCCCTTAAAAAGACTAAAACCTTTAGGAGAGGACAATAGCCCCCTCATAACTCCTCTTAGTTTATTTTTCAAACACATCTCAAGATTGTAACGGGCCCATACATGCCCATATGCTACAAAGATAGGATAGTGTTGAAATTTACTTTCTTAGAGTAAATCACTAGGGAAGTTTAAAGGTTTTGTAACGGGCCCATACATGCCCACATGATCACAATCTAGGATAGTTTCAAAGATTTCTTAGATTAAATAACAATAGGGAGTTAAAGGAATAGTAAAGGACCCACATGTCCACATGCTAGGTTCCTAGGGACTTTTGAATTACGCAAGGTTGTACCAAAGACATTTAGTTAATTAGGTAATCAATACTTGTAAGGACCAAGCGAAGTACACATGTAGCAAGGTGACACCTAATTCATTAAAACATTGACACACTTTCACTTATACACACAAAAAAGTCACTTATCACTCACATAGTTTTCATCTCGAAATGTGGAGGTCAAAGTAAGTTTCCTCCAAAGGGATTCTGAAACACCCCACCCTTTTCTTCACGAAACTATCCACTCCCATTTAATTTCAACGAGGTTGGCTCACACCTCCAATCTCTCAAATGACCACATCTAGATTTTTTTCTAAAAACTCACTAAATTTTCCTCCATAGGAGGTGCCAAAAGAATTTTTTTAGTCTAGGTAGGANCCGTTATCTGGTTCTCACATTGTCAAAACAATAGAAGTTGTCAAATAGGGAACTGAAAATCCTCCAAGTCAAGTGTTCCTAACACCATAAAGCAAGGAGATACTTGTGAAGGGTTGAAGGCCGAGGTCTGGTTGTTTTGTGCATCCCCCCTTGAGGCACCCACCTCTTGGATGGGATCCAGCCCATGACCCATTTCTTAGGCCGAAAATCTAAATGCCACACTTTGATCGAGGTACCTAGTGACCAAATTTTAGGACATCTACCCAGGTGGAAATTGTGGGCTACAATTGCACCTTGATCGGATTTTGTGTGGCTATTGGGAAATATCACCAGCTCTTTCAGGATATGCCCCCTTTACCCCTCATTATAACTGATTACTTCATCCTTCACTAGTTTGTCTTCTGGTGACTTCAGACCCCATTGTTGAGTACTATTGGAAGGTCCAGTGCTATTTTGAGAGGAAGGATGTTACGTATTTTAGGACATGAGCATTTTTTTTCTTTGATCCCCCACATGAACAAAACCCACTTATCCACATATATGCTTCTTTTTCAAAACACTTTGTTAGCGATATTTTTGGTAAAGAGGGTTAGAATGCGAAGGAATGGGTTAAAAACCCACTTACCCTAAGTATTGGATGCAAATGCGTCTGTGTTTAAATGAAAATCAAGTTTGAATGACAAAGATTCGCGCGCCCGGATCAACGATGCGCAAGGTAATTTCGGACCCCCCCCGCCTTTCTACCTTTAAGCGGAGGGGGGGGGGTCCAGAATCGAGGGCGCACCTCTTCAACGGTCACGATCGAAGCATCCATATCAACAACGCGTAGGCAGCCCGGGCATCTTCTTTCCTTTTGCATTTAACCAACGTGGGCCCCGTCCTTGCCATGTAATCTTTTGCGCCATTCGTCCTCCTCCTGGCCGTGCGATGAGGCTCACTCCCCTTAGTCCTTCCTCATCCTCCAACATCTGTCTACCTCCCCTTTTCTGGTCCATGCAGTCCCTTCCCCCCATCTCATCGTCCACTCACCACCCACCATGTGTCCCTCTCGCTTCACACGTCAGCCTTAACGTGCCCATTATATCTCAATCTCCTGCCCCCTCCGCTTATTTCCTTCCGCCACGTGTCTTCCCCTGTAATCCTTTTCCCACTTCATCACTTCATATCTCACCCTCATAGTTTTGGCGCCACCACTCCCGTTATGTGCCCCATCCTTCACGCTTGCCTCTGCGCCTATTCATCAGGCCGTTCAGCTAATCCAGGTGGCAGTGTAAGGAGTCTTCCACATCCCAAAAGGTGCCGAGTCAGCCGAGCCATTCTTGATCCCAATGAAGCAGTTATTAAGGTAGTTGGTGGTGGTTAGATATCATCTCCGCCATAATGGGAAGGTTTGGCGACGAATTAAGAGCACGTCGATTCGCCTGTGGAACCGTCAGAAGGCCGATTGCGTCTGCCATAGGTGCACGATCACCCAGAGACTGCAGGTGCAGATTGTCAGAAGCTATGCAGATGCAAAGCTCTTAATGCATCATCTCGATTTTGTTGCCGTTGTTGTTTTGAGTATATGTAGGTGTTTTCTCCATTTTTGTATCCATCGATGGTAGAGCAGAACTCCCTACTGTAAAGTTTTAACAGATATTCTAGTTTTCTGGGTATGCATTTGTATTTGAGATTTCTTGTTTTATGACAACAGTTTTTCTATCCCGTCTATGTTTTCCTCTCACACCAGAGAATTTGTGATTGACTGATTCTCGCGAATCATTGCAGTTATGTTATGATGAAAGGTTCATTGTTGCGTGATTGCATTCTCTGGTTTTGCGTTTGAATGTAAGATGATATTGCCTTTGAATGCCTTCTTCTACATCCTGTTGGTAACTCGATGTTAGTAGCATACCTCTGCTTTTATCTTATATAAGTCTTCTGCCTATTTCACCATATACTACAACTCACCGTTTGAAGTTTATATAAGACCTCACTCACCCATGCATGCCTGGCCTAGTTTCAGAGTTGGAATGATATTGTTTTGAGTCAGCTTCCATCCGATCACCCCATCTATAAACCACTGTGACATAAAACTGATGGGCGTCGGGCTCTGCTCCTGCTAGCAATCCAGGAGTGACTTCTGACGCTAACATTTCTGGCGCCATTGCCGGGGACGAAATTGAAAACCTTCCCTAGGATTGAACGACATTGAGCTTCTGATTCTGAAGGTGCATCAGGCATCAGAGCCCTTGAAGATTGCTGCTGTGCACCTGGCGACTCCATTGTGATGACTTCACTGGAACAAACCCACTATTTTAATTGTGTCTTCCAGAGGCAGACATACGTGGTCACATCCACAGTTGCCCCTAGCTACACCTGTAACTGATCCAGAGGTGGTTCTCAGAAAAGGAAAGGCCCCTGAAGAAAAGGTTTCCACTGCTGAAACAAGTAATTCGCCATTTCCTTCTGTAAGAAATCCTTTTTCTCCTCCTCAGTTTCTAAATAGAACTCCTTTAGAGGTTTCCTGTTTCCTAAATTTTGGGAGTGTTCCTGCTGAGTTTTCCCCTCCTGGTTTGGGATTGGAGGGAGAAATCCTTGTCACTCCCCTCTCCGCTGAAGCTGTTCCTTGGTGTAGACCCAAGACTACAGAAGATTTCATCACGCCTACACAGGGAGGAACGCCTGCTTACTTGAGCTCGTTAGTCTTCTCCTTAAACCCTCTCTTGTTTCCCACTCCACTTCGAGACTCAATTCCCACAACCCCTTCACGACCTCCTTCTCCTCCAAGTTCTCCTCCACCTAATATTCCTATGGCTGGTGCTAATCCTCCTATGACCAGAATGGAGGCTATTATAGCTGCTAGGTATACTCCCCTTGTGTTACCTCAGCCCCTCAACGCCCTCCCGACGGATGGTTACCTCAAGCAACTACCCAAGTTCACGGGTGAGGGGGATGTAACTACAGATGAACACCTAGAATCCTTTTACAGTTTCACAGATGATAATGTCATCATGCATGCAGACATATGGATGAGGATTTTTGTTCATAGCCTCCAAGGCAAGGCTAGAAAATGGTTCAAAGCCCTGCCTCTTGGATCTATTGATGGGATCGAAGCTCTAGATAATTCCTTTTTGAGACAATGGGGAGATAAAAAATATTTCATGTATTATATGACAGAGTTTGGATCTTTGAAGAGAAATGAAGGAGAGTCTGTCTCTGACTTCTCCAAGAGATTCAATAAAATGTATAATAAAATTCCCGCTGAGATAAATCCCTCAGAAGCCTCGGCTAAGATCACTTATGCTAGTGCTTTTGATCCCGACTTCTGCCTACTGTTAAGAGAGAGAAGAGCCACTACCTTGGCCCACATGCAGGATGCAGTTGTGGAAGTAGAATCTAACATATTGGCTGTTGACCGACTCAGGAATGCTACCGATAGGAGCATATCTAAGAAGAAGCCTGAAGCCTCCCCATCCAGTTCCTCTCCCATGCCCCATCAGATTGATGAGACACCCAGAGTACTAAAATCACTTTCTGCCAAGATGGAGAGATGGGAGTTAGAAGGGAAGCCCATGTACAAACATCCCCAGAATGCTGATAATAGAGGTTTCAGGAGACTTAATAACAATGGACCATAGGCCTTCCCAAGGGAACAAATGGGAAAAGACAGAGAGGATCAAAGGATTCAAACCCCCCTACTCATGAGGAGGGAGAGGAGATAGACGAATTCGACCCTGAAATTCACTATGTTGAGGAAGCCCCTCCTTTTCCCCATTTGACTCAGTCTTCATATGAAAAATCCCTGATGAACATTCAGATCCATGAGTTAGGAAAGGGAGAGAGGGCCAGCTACACTTCTAACAGATACAATCTCAGGTCAAGGAAGAAATAAAGAGACTTTGATATCCAAGATCATCCCCTCATAGAAGATAGGCCTACTAAAACTGCAGCGGCCACGACTAAAGAAAAGAAAGCTCAGAATGTTTTGCCAGCAGCTAAAGAACCTGTAGCTGAGGTAAGGGAAGCCCCTAAGCCAATTTCCTCCTTTAATTTTGAGCATGAAATTCAAAATATTAGAATCCCTGTACCCCTGTCTGAACTAGTTAAAAATAAAGACTTCAAAAGATCCCTCTCCAAGATGCTACAATCCGAGTCCCCGCAACCTCTCTCTGACTCATTAAACCTTCAAGACAAGAAGCCAGCTGTCATCCTCGGGCCCATGGTAGAAGACAGAGATGACTCATCCCCTCCCTTCTACACATCCCTGAATATACATGATAAAGTGTTGCATAATTGCCTCATGGATTCAAGGGCTTCTCATAACCTTATGCCCAAGATAGTTATGGAAGAATTGGGACTGGAAGTGACAAAGACTTATCATGATTTGTACTCTTTCGATTCGAGGAGGGTGCAATGTCTGGGAGTCATCAAAGACTTGGTGGTTTCTTTGTTTCAGCTGCCCATGAAAAGCGTGGTCATGGATATTGTGGTAGCTGAAGTTCCCCCCAAATTTGGCATGCTGTTGTCTAGATCGTGGATTAAAAAACTTGGGGGAACATTGCAGATGGATCTCACATATGCCACCATTCCGGTTTTTAGAGGGGAGCAAAGGAGGCTGTACAGAGAAGCTCAGCTGGCTTACATTGTCAGTGATGAAGCGAACCCCACCAATCACCCGATCTTTGCAATTGACACCGAGTTGGAGTCTAGCCTATTGCAGCTCACTGATTCTCTTGAAGAGTCTTGCCAGGTCTGAAAGCAACCCAGTCTTAGCTATACGGATTTCCCTCCAACCCCCTCCATGTGGAAGATGTTTTTCGATGGAGCTTCTTCTGCCGAAGGCGCTGGCGCTGGGGTGGTTTTTATATCACCTTGTCAAGAGACCATATCCCTTCCATACAAGCTGGGATTTGAAACCACGAACAATGTGGCGGAGTATGAAGCTTTTATTCTGGGCATGAGGTCTGCGAAGGAAATGGGAATCACAGAGATAGCAATATTTGGAGATGCTGAGTTGATTATTCAACAAATAAGAAAGGCTTATCGCGCTAATAATCCCCGACTCAGAAATTACATAAATGAAGTATGGGACCTGATGAATAATTTCTTCTTGGCTTTTAACATTTCTTTTATTCCGAGGGGAGAAAATACTCTAGCCGACTCTCTAGCTGTATTATCCAGTTCGCTCAAGCATCCTCTGTTGCCTGGGGTAAAAAGAGATGTCGAGATAAAATACAGGCCCTCTGTACTTGACAATGTCAAACATTGGAAGGTATTTGAAGATGATCTGGAAATTGAAAGGTTTCTACAATCCGTGGATGAATTTTCTTCGTTGCACATTGACCAGGATCCCAACCCGGGAGATGACCCTCATCCTGGGGTATTTTTAAATAAGATCGTGAATCACTAGATCATTCAGCTGCCCAGCAATCACATTCCGAGAGGACTCATCCCTTTAGAAAGATTGTTTGATGGGAATGACGTGCTAGTAAAAGGCAGGGTTTCAAATGAAGGTGCCGGTGCAACCGAATGCAACATTGGTTTGCAGAAGGAGCCTAGGTTCGTCAAATTGTCTAGCAGTCTGACCAGAGAACAGTGGGAAGAATATATTGAGTTGCTGAGAGAGTTTGCCAATGTGTTTGCGTGGACATACGAAGACCTGAAAACTTACGACACATCTGTTATTGAGCACAAGATCCCGTTGAAAGAAGAGGTTAGGCCATTTAGGCAGAAGCTGAGACAGATAAATCCCATGTTGCTACCTGTCATGGAGAAATAAGTAAAAAAGTTGTTGGCTGTGCAAATCATTGTCCCCTTGAGATATTTTGAGTGGGTGGCCAACTTGGTCCCAGTAAGGAAGAAGAGCGGAGAAATCAGGCTCTGTGTTGATTTCAGAAACCTGAACAGAAGCTCAAGAAAAGACAATTATCCCCTGCCCAACATGGAACACATATTGCAGAAGGTAACTAGAGCATCTAGGATATCCATGATTGATGGGTTTTCAGGGTATAATCAAATATCAGTCATACCCGAGGACAGAGAAAAAATAGCTTTCACCACTCCCTGGGGCACATTCATGTATGCCAAAATGCCTTTCGGATTGATGAATACAGGGGAAACATTTTAGCGAGCTATGGATATAGCCTTCATTGGGGAGAAAGACCAGTTCGTAGTAATCTATTTGGATGACATCACAGTCTTCTCTAGGTCAGACGAGGAGCACCGCTGCCACTTGAAAAAAGTTTTCCTGAAATGTCGGAGGTGTGGCTTATCTTTAAACCCCAAGAAATCTTTGTTTTCTATGAAGGAGGGGAAGCTTTTAGGCCATATAGTATTAGCAGAAGGAGTGAGAATTGATCCTAGTAGGGTAGAGGCAATTCAAACCCTGTCGCTTCCTAGATCTAAGAAGGAGGTTTAGGCCTTTTTGGGGAAGATTAATTTTCTGAGGAGATTCATCTCAAATTTTGTTGAGCTGGTGAGACACATCACAACCATGCTCAGAAAGGGAAATGAAGTAAAATGGAACACTGAACCCAGAGAATCTTTTGTCCAGATAAAAAGGGCATTGACTGAGGCACCTGTGCCGATCAGTCCTGACTATTCCAAAGATTTCCTGATTTTTTCTTTTGCTTCTTGTGATACAGTAGCTGCGGTCTTATTTCAGAGAAATGATCAGGGGCGAGAGAAACCTATTGCCTTCTACAACAAGGCATTGAGAGATGTAGAAATCTGGTACGAGATCATGGAAAAGCAGGCTTATGCCTTGGTGAAAGCCCTCAAAGCTTTCAGAGTTTATGTCTTGCACTCAAAGATCACCGCGTAGATTCCTTCTGCCTCTGTGAAGGACATCCTCGTACAGCCTGACATAGATGGGAGAAGAGGTAAATGGATTGCCAAGATCCTGGAGTTTGATCTGGAGGTTAAGCCCGCTAAATTGATAAAGGGGCAGGGTTTAGCCAAGTTGCTGGCTGAATCCAATTGCAAAGTTCTGGGGATTAGCTTCGTCAGTGAGAAAGCTGAGTCATCCAACAAGAGTTCCCAAGATGCTTTGTCGTTAGCAGCATGCCCCTGGTACAAGGATATCTTATACTTTCGGCAAAAATTGAGGCCTCCTGATGGCATGGAAAAAAGCAAGGCAAGAGCTCTAAATCTCAAGGAAGTCAGATATTGCCTCATTGACCAAACCTTGTACTGGAAAGACCCTTTAGGGGTATTTTTAAGGTGCCTAGACACACAAGAAGCCCAGCAGGTTACATTTGATTTCCACAGTGGCCTTTGTGGGGCTCATCATTTCTGGAAGACCAAAACCCATAAGATTCTCCGAGCTGGGTACTACTGGCCTACTTTATTCCCTGATATCTGCAGAGAAGTCAGAGATTGCATCAAATGCCAGAAGTTCTCAAGAAAGCAGTAGCTCAAATATCTGCCATTAAATCCTGTAGTAGTCTCAGCACCCTTTCAGCAGTGGGGATTGGACTTCATTGGAGAAATTCATCCTTCCTTAAGTGGCCAACACAGATGGATCTTGACTGCGACAGACTATTTCACCAAATGGATGGAAGATGTCCCCACTAGGAGCACTTCCCACAAAGTAATTATCAACTTCCTGGAGGATATCATAGCCAGATTTGGCTGCCCTAGTAGAATTGTCACTGATACCGCCGCCCCCTTCAGGTCTAAGCCTCTGGTCAAGTTCTGTGAATAGTTTGAGATTTCAATGATTCACTCTACTCCCTATTATCCTCAAGGAAATGGACTCGCGGAATCTTCTAATAAAATCTTGATCAAGCTTATTAAGAAATCATTGGAAGACAATAAAAGGGCCTAGGATTCAAAGCTTAAATTTTCTCTATGGGCTGACTGAGTGACAACGAAGAAGTCCCTAGGCATCTCACCCTTCCAACTTGTTTACGAAACAGAGGCCGTTTTCCCTAATCAGCTTTCCTTATCTGTGGCAAAATTTCTCTAGGACCTTGAAGGAGAGCCTGAAAATATGGTCAAAAGGATTCATCAGATGGTGGAAGTGCAACAAATTAGAGAGCAGGTCATGAGCAGGGCTTATAGTCATCAGCAGAAGATCAAGCAGGTTTTTGACAGGAAATTTAGGAAGAAAGAGTTCGAGCAGGGTGATCTGGTGCTCAAATGGGATGCACCCAGGAAAGACAGGGGCAAGCACAGTAAGTTTGATGCCATCTGGTTTGGGCCTTTCAGGATCCTTGAAGTATTTTCAAACAACACTTACAGGTTGTAGGATATGGAAGGCAAAGAAGTTTTTAGTGGCCCAGTGAATGGGCATTTCTTGAAAAAGTGTTTTTTATGAGTCGTAGTCGGCTCCTTTTTGTTTTTTAAATATTGTTTTTGTTTTCGGCTTAATAAATGACTCCATAAGCCCAACAACAAGGCACTGAATCTGTAAAAGAGTTCTTAGAGCATCACATGGACGACTCTATCCCCCATGGAGCCTAATGTTAGCGACATTTCTGGTAAAGAGGGTTAGAATGCGAAGGCATGGGTTAAAAACCCACTTACCCTAAGTATTGGATGCAAATGCGTCTGTATTTAAATGAAAATCAAGTTTGAACGACAAAGATTCGCGCGCCCGGATNCAACTCCTCAACGGTCACGATTGAAGCGCCTGGATCAACAGTGCGCAGGAAGCCCGGACATCTTCTTTCCTTCTGCGTTTAACCAACGTGGGCCCCTTCCCTGCCATGTAATCTTTTGCGCCATTCATCCTCCTCCTGGCCGTGGGACGAGGCTCACTCCCCTTAGTCCTTCCTCATCCTCCAACATCTGTCCGCCTCCCCTTTTCTGGTCCATGCGGTCCCTTCCCCCCATCTCATCGTCCACTCACCACCCGCCATGTGTCCCTCTCGCTTCACACGTCAGCCTTAACATGCCCATTATATCTCAATCTCCTGCCCCCTCCGCTTATTTCCTTTCGCCACGTGTCTTCCCCTGTAATCCTTTTCCCACTTCATCACTTCATATCTCACCCTCATAGTTTTGGCGCCACCACTCCTGTTATGTGCCCCATCCTTCACGCTTGCCTCTGCGCCTATTCATCAGGCCGTTCAGCTAATCCAGGTGGCAGCGCAAGGAGTCTTCCATGTCCCAAAAGGTGCCGAGTTAGCCGGGCCATTCTTGATCCCAATGAAGCAGTTATTAAGGTAGTTGGTGGTGGTTAGATATCATCTTCGCCATAATGGGAAGGTTCGATGATGAATTAAAAGCACATTGATTCGCCTGTGGAACCATCAGAAGGCCGATTGCATCTACCATAGGTGCACGATCGCCCAGAGACTGCAGGTGCATATTGTCAGAAGCCATGCAGACGCAAAGCTCTTAATGCATCATCTCGATTTTGTTGCTGTTGTTGTTTTGAGTATATGTAGGCGTTTTCGCCATTTTTGTATCCATCGATGGTAGAGCAGAACTCCCTACTGTAAAGTTTTAACAGATATTCTAGTTTTCTGGGTATGCATTTGTATTTGAGATTTCTTGTTTTATGACAATAGTTTTCCTATCCCGTCTATGTTTTCCTCTCACACCAGAGAATTCATGATTGACTGATTCTCGCGAATCGTTGCAGTTATGTTATGATGAAAGGTTCATTGTTGCGTGATTGCATTCTCTGGTTTTGTGTTTGAATGTAAGATGATATTGCCTTTGAACGCCTTCTTCTACAGCCTGTTTGTAACTCGATGTTAGTAGCAGACCTCTACTTTTCTCTTATATAAGTCTTCCACCTGTTTCACCATATACTACAACTCACTGTCTGAAGTTTATATAAGACCTCACTCACCCATGCATGCCTGGCCTAGTTTCAGAGTTGGAATGATATTGTTTTGAGTCAGCTTCCATTCGGTCACCCCATCTATAAACCACCGTGACATAAAACTGATGGGCGTCGGGCTCTGCTCTTGCTAGCAATCCAGGAGTGACTTCCGACGCTAACACACTTTATGTATGATGCACTTCTGATTACATTTTGATTTAGATATATATCGTGTAAAGTTCAAAAATTGCAACAAAGATTCTTGTTTATTTATTACTCTCACCACAATTCGCACACATCCACTCAGCTAGTCAGACATCATAGGGGACCCATAGAACCCCCATCATTCCAGACGCTTGCTAAAACTCCCTCCTATTCTAGGGGGAGTTCCTAGTCTTGCCAAATCATCGGCACCACCTTCACACACTCTAGTGAGTGCCACTATCTTAGGATCAACTTTGCTTGGTTCCACCTTACTTGGGTCTAATTCCCAAGGTCCATAGTCCACTCGCTCTCCTTTACATGAAAGCGGGGGGCCCACTTCCTCTCAAGGGGGAAGTACCAACCCACCTAGCCCCCTTCAGAAGTCAGGTTCACTGAACACTCACACCATGGCTGGAACTAATCCTTCGCCACCACTCCAGATGCCATATTTGGACTCTCTTAACATACCAGATTTAAGCAAACTCACAAATGATCCTATATTTCATGACCCCACATGGCCTGCAATGCCTACTAAACGACCTTCAAATATCCCCAAGTTTGAAGGAAAGGAACGGGATGACCCTGCCAACCATGTCATGACTTTCCACCTATGGTGCTCTTCCGATAGCATTATGGATGATTCCATCCGACTACGATTATTTCAATACACACTCACTAGCCCATCAACCAAATGGTATGTAGATGAAAAATCGGGGTCCCATGCGACTTTCGAGTCCTTGGCCAAAGCATTTTTGACCTTCTTCCAATTACCAATCCGCCATGACAATGGTCTTGAACTACTCTTTGATTTCAAACAAACCTCAGACACACATATTGCTGATCACATTCACGAGTGGCATAGACAACGTAGTTTGTGCAAAGCCGAAACCACCAAACAACAGTGCCTTGATTGGTTTCTCAGATCACTTGTCTCTCTCCTTGGTAAAGATGTAGCTTCCACCTTCCCTCAATTAGAAGAATAAGCCTTCATTAAGGCTCAACAATATGACCTCATCTACTCGCAATCAGGGTACTTATACATAGTAATTCCTGACCTCCCAAAACCCATAGCATTCGGCCAAGACAAACCCAGGATGTCTCACTCACCAGACGGATTGATTGGTAATACCACGCACCACAGTCCACAACCCCAACAACAACCGATGTATGGCACACCTCAATATCCACCGACATATGGGGGAACCTCTTATTACCCTCCACCCACTTATCAACAACCATACCCTGTTGCTATTCCTCCACCCATTAGTGGACCACTGCCGACACCCACAATACACCCACCTGTCCAAACAAGCTCTGGTACTCCCTCTACCTCAGCTTATACTATAAGTACTAGCGAAAGCGCCACGCCTTTCTATGTACCATGTACCTTATAGATCATTACCCCCACAGAATCCATACTTTCCATTCCCTGGTCCTCCACAGCCCATAGCTCCCCCACACCCTCATGCTGGGGTGAATTTTTCTCAACCCTCTCCTCTTCAGCAATATCAAAATTTTGAACAGCTGAATACGGAAAATACGACCCATCAGTCAAATAA
>JASDQU010241899.1:50705-65395 GCA_032191745.1 Picea mariana | reverse complement strand
TTTATAAAATTAATTTTTGTTTCTCATATTTAAATATTAATTTTATTTATTTATTAATTTTTGAAAACATGTCAATAATTTCTAATGTGGATGCATGAACACAACATTAATTAAAAATAGAATGTGTATGCATGCACACTACAATGAACAATGTGTGTAACTAGTGGATTATATTGTAATCAATTTGTTTAACTGTTTGATAGAAGCTATATATATGAGCATACCCATAGAGGTGAAGTTAGCAATGAGCAATGTAGTGTAGCACAATGTGTATGAAGAGAGGAGAGGATAGTTGTATGCATGTGATTGACTATTGTAATTCTTCCTTAAATAATAAAAATATCAATTATCATTGCCTAGTAGATATTTCTTTTGTGAAGGGTTTTACCACTTAAAAAATACATTCAATTATTGTTGTTGTGTTTTATTTTCTTCCGCTTCCCAACAAAACAAATGGTATCAGAACGAGTGAGTCGAGTTGGACGATACTAATGTATCATCGCACCATCGGCTAGATAGGAGGTGTGATAATGTATTTTTTCTTCATACCCTGCCCGACTCACTCTCAGCAATAATTGGTGATCATTGTGGATCACGCGTTGTGAAGGGAGCAACGCAATTTAATTTGAAGGTTCGAATGCACATAAAACAAGGTATATGCATTGAGCGATAACCATTGTTTGGAAAGTTAAGGTATGAAAATGGACTTTGTATGCATGGAGCCCAAGTTACAAAAAAAAATTATGAAAATGAATTTTTTGGATACATTATTAGAGGAAAGAATAAGTGGATGTTATAATATATTTTTAAAGGGTGAACCTCTTTCGTTAGTAAAAAGGTTATAAGGTAAATATATATATTAAATATATTTTTTTAATATTTTTTGGATCAAACTTTTTGGTGTTCAGCCTTGAATTTATATCATTGTTATTCTATTTTGTTTTTAAAAGGTCAATTTTTATAAAGTTTGGTTTGAGCATTTTTGTTTATGTTAATGGAAAAAGTGCATAGTTAAAAGTTTAAGGTACAAAAATTCAACGGTAAGAATAGGTTTGAGCTATGGAATCTTAAGATGTGGGATCCACTCGTACATCAAGGGAACAACAAGAGTAGTGATGGTTGAGTTACCCTAAAGAAAAAAAAATTATTTACCTTGGAGTGGTAAAAATTGTTGATTGCATGTAAATGGGAATACCTCTGTAATACCTGCATAGGAATGCATACCCCTGGTTTATTGGGTCACCTATGAAAAGCCTAGACATAGATTTAGGTAGATTGAATATGTGGGGGGAGCATGTATGTTGGGTTAACCTTGACTCGGTGAAAGATTTGATGAATTAAATATGGTTTTTTAGGTGAAAGCACACATGTTTTTTTGGGTCCATGTTTTTTTTGTAGCCCGTGGTATTGTGTCTATGTATTACATGTAATGAAGCCTATAAAAGGTTTGGTGAACTCCATTGTAAATGGGCTTGGAGCTCCCCGGTGAAGGCTTACTTGGTCGGCTTAGATGATTTTGGTCAAGGGAATGTTTATGTTAAGGTGGAGCACTCAGCCTCCAGTGTGAAGTCCTTAGAAATGAGCGACAAAGGTTCACTTGGGTTGGCTTGGCCAGATTTGGTCAAAGTTGTTAGAATTCAAAGTTTGAGGTGGGGCAGTGTGTCCAGGTTAGAAAGGTGGGTTTATAGAAATGATGATGTGTGTAGAGTTTTGTCGTGAAATGAAAATTGACAGGTCAATCAAGTGTTTTGGAATATATGATGAAGGTAGGTTCATATCCATGGAGCTTCAAAATTATTGAAAGGAAGATGGGATCAAAAGGGTATGCTTAGTAATGCCAAGTTACAACAATGGTTTTGAGAAGAAGAGGTTGTGCTATCTCATAACTTGGTCACCATCGGTTGCAAAATAATGGAAGATTACAGAAGATGTATGAACATGTCATTTGATGATCACTCAAATGTGAAATTATTTGGTTGTGATTCTTATTTTTTTATCAACATTCTAAGTAAGACCCAGATCAAATAGGTAGATCTTTGATATGGTGATGATGTTAAGGGATGTAGAATGTGGGATCCTACTGCCCAGAGAATCATCATGGACACAGATGCATATTTTAATGAATCTCCTTTTATAAAATCAAACATAATAAAAAATGAAAGGTTTAAAACATGATTGGTAGCAGAAGGGTATTTGGAAGGTATTAATTTCCATGAAATCTTCTCATGAGTTGTTAAAATCTTGTTTCTATTCATGTTGTGTTAGAACTAGTTGTGTTAGTACAACTACAGATTAAAAATTTTTTAGATGGAGTTTTTGGATAAGGATATGTATATGGAACAACCAGAATGATTAGTTCATAATTGTAGAAGAAGATTTTTTTGCAAACTTAGGAATCATTGTATGGCCTAATGTACCCAGAAAATGGTACAAGATGTTTGATTCCTTCATGGTGAACCAAATTTTAAAAGAAGTGACTATAACCATTGTGTGTATGGTATAGCTATTATCTTGGTGTTAAATGTTATGTTTGTTGCAAGAACAAGCATGCTTGAAATCAACAGGTTGGCTTAGTTGGCTAGGACATTTGAGATGAAGGATCTATGAGTAGTAAAACAAATCTTGAGAATCGAAATACAAAGAGACATGGAGGATGGTAGGCTTGGTTATCACAACATAAGTATGTGGTGAAGATACTTGGGAAATTTAGTATGAATAATTTGAAACCAACAAAACCCCTTTGGATTTTCATTATAAGTTTTTCTTCAGGTTTATGTCCTAACTAATGAAGAAGAAAAGGGTTATATGTCTCGAGTATTGTATGTTAGTAGGAATTTCAATGATTGAGATGGGAAATGGTCAGTATTTCACATGTGGTTGGTGTTGTTAGTAGAAATATGGCAAAACCAAGTGAAGAGCACGGAAATGGGTGCTTCAAACACATAAGCACAAGTATCACCTATAGTGGTTGCAATAATTTAGTCTATGGTTATGATTCATGAGATTTGGACAAGAGGAAACCTACCTCACATTATGTCCTACAAGAATGCAGGGATATATTGGGTAAGTTTGTCCAAGTACATGATGAGGTGTTATGTGGTGGTCAAAGTGTTTTTCATTTGACTAACATTCCAGCGTATCAAAATGGGACAATGCATCAGTTTATAAGACATGTTACTGATGCAGGTAGAATGATCCATACTAGAGTGAATCATGCAAACATGTTCACATAACAATATTGTTAGAGAACTTGTGGAGTTGTGATGGTGGTTGGCTTCTCTTGGCTTGCAAGAAAGGTGATGAGTAAATTTGGGCATGATATATCAAGTAAATTGTTATTAAGGTCAAGATTGTTGAAAACATGCCATCTAATTTCCCATGAGGATGCATGCACACAACATTAAATAAAAATAGAATGTGCATGCATGCCCACTACAGTGAACAGTTTTTGTAAATAGTGGATCATATTGCAATCAATTTTTCTAACTATTTGATAGATTCTATATATATGAGCATACCCATAGAGATGAAGTTATCAATGACCAATGTAGTGTAGCACAGTGTCTATGAAGAGAGGAGAGGACGGTTTTATGCCTATGATTGACTATTGTAATTCTCCCTTGAATTATTGTTGTTTTCTTTTCTTTTCTTCCACTACCCAACATTAATGTCCATTTTTTAAGTAAATTTTCTAACTGAAATTAAAAATTATTCAAAGTCGAGCTATTATTTAATTTATCTCATTTTTGTATCTCATAGTTCTAATTTGCATATATATATTTTTTTTGCTAACGAGAACTTCTTATATTAATTTTGATCAATCATACATGTTTTTTTGATGCTACAACTAAACTAGACCAACATAAAAATAACACAGTTTCAAGTTTGTTGGACTTAGTGTTCTTGTTACATTTGAAAATAACACAGTTTCAAGTTTGATGGACTTAGTGTTCTTGTTACATTTGAAATTTCTCTTGGAGAGGCATGACCAAAAAAACTAATATTCTATACCAATTTTTCCATGCCTAACTATTACATGAGATTTATGTTATGTCTTACAAAGAAGATGACAAAAAATATATAAACCAATACATCTAAAACCTAGTGGGAGAGGTGACCATGGCATGGCTAGAAGCTTGAGGTTCTTCATGGTTGTCCTTGAGCTGGTAGATGGAGCTCGAACTAGTCATCTTTTGTGACCCCTTTACTACTTTAGAGTCGATCTCTTTGATATACAAGTGAATGCGTTCTAGGTGCAATAGAACATCAATGTATGCTTTATACCTTTCCAACCGAACTTTTCTAAAAATAGTTTAATTTTTAATTGTCCAGGAGAGATCTATAATCTTGTTTAGAGTCAATCTGTTTGATATACAAGTGAATGCATTCTAGTTACCTTTCCAACCGAACTTTTCTAAAAATAGTTTAATTTTTAATTGTCCACTAGAGATCTATAATCTTGTGGTAGAGCTCCTATCTATCCAACTGAACTTTGTTAAAAATAGTTTTAATTGTCCAGTAAAAATCTAGTCTTTGGTAGAGGTTCTCTCTATCTTAAGAGGAACCCGCGTTACAGATCTAGGTGCCTATTTTATCATCAATTTCCTCATCATGGATCATAGTTAGACAACATCGGAGTTTTGTCTAGGCTATGTATTTTTTTTTGCTAAGTGCAGTTCCATTTGAATTGTTGGTGGTGTTTGTTCCCAAAATTTTTTAACTGCTTTTTTTATTCTCCTCTCAATTTTGGATGCAAATGACTTCCTTGTGGTTATGTGTTCTACATCGTCTGGAAAAGTTTAAATAAGTATAAATACCCTACTCCTCTGGATTTGAACCTGTATCCTCTTAAAAAGAAATACATATTCTTAACCATTAAATCTATTCAGCTTGTATATTTTTATTTTCATTAAATAATATAAATTAAAAATATTTATTATTAATCTTAATAATTATTATTAATTATTTTAAGAAAAATTATTAAAATAAAAAATCATTATTTTAAGAAAAGTATTATATATATATATATATATATATATATATATATATATATATATATATATAATTAAAAAACTATTTAATGCTAAATAAAATTATAACTTCATTTTTATGATATTATTTACAACTTTATTTTTATAATATTATTTAAAAAAAAACTGTTATTTAATTCACATCAAAATAATTTTAATTTTATTTTTATAATATTTTATATTAAATTAATATATATTGAAGTCAAGATTGTAATGAAAAACTTTTTAATGTTAAATTGTAAAATACCTTTAAATATGTTTTATATAACACACTATTTTGTCAATATATGTTGAAGTGGGTATCATAAACGGATTGATGTTATATTCTCTTCGAGTAATTTGTATAATGAAAAAAATATTTTGACATGACCACAATTGGATACGATCTATTGAGAAGACAAGGAAAACCAACGAAGCACTACGTGAAAATATAGGGTTTGCCAAGGTTTTGAAGTTGGCCTAATCATTAGAGTTGAGTTGATGCTCTAGGATTATATATATATATATATATATATATATATATATAATTTGGATTATATATACATATATACATAATCTGGATTATATAGTTATATTATATATTTATATATACATAATATGGTTTAGGTTTAATGGGTGTTTATGTTTTCACATGATATATATTTTTCATCTATGAATTTTAGCTTTGTCTTTAATTTGTTTTTTTCATCTTTAAATTATTCACATTAAAGTTTATTGATTAGTATATAATTATTTATTGTTTAACAATAATAACATGTGTCAATCGGATTTAGTGTGAATGGTTGTGAGAAAAGATTGTTATCTTCCCCACTCAAGTTCAATTTCCGCAAATGACATGTTGAGCTCATAACAAGTATATTGTTATAATAGTTTCAAGCCTTGTTGTTGAATGACTTTGTGCCCTCAAGATTCTAGGGTTTACCCTAGATACCTGCAATATACCAAGTAAACCTTTATTAAATATAGAAATGTTCACTTCCCTCTTCGAGGGGGAAACCTCCAACAAAGTAGAGCTGTATTACCATAATCTCCAAGAAAAAAAAATTCATTCCCTTCACTCCTATTTATACTAAATCTATCTACCAAAACAACAATCTAGAGGAAGATCTTATAGAGGTGGAAGTTTCTATTAGGTCTTCTTACATTGACTTATTCTTCTTTATTACTATGCCTTATTAATATTATCCTTTATTACATGGAAAATATATTCTTGAGATGAGGAAATTGATGCAGAATGGTAGCTAGCTCCCAGGTGGAATCTTTTGGATTTGTATCTTTCCACTGTACTAACATTTCCTTGATGGTGCACCAATGGAGACGATGCTCATGCTGGTCCAGGACTGCTTGTGATTGCAACCATATGGACCATTCTTCATTCAGATCAGGGAGACTGTTTTGAGTTTGGAACTTAGTTCCAATCACCTTCTTTAAGCAGAAGATATGAAAAATATGATGGATCTTAGAATGACTGGGAAAAGCTAGTTGATAGGCCAGATGTCCCATATGCTTGAGAACTGTATAAGGACCATAAAATTTGGGTACCAGTTTTTGACAATGTTCATCCTTGAGTGAAGTCTTCTTATAAGGTTGCATTCGAAGAAACACATGGTCTCCTTCATCAAATTTACGTTTGAAGTGACCTTGATCAACTTCTTGCTTCATGTGATTCTTAGCCATGGCCAAATTATCTTTGAGGGTACGGAGAATAGCCTCACGAACTGTAAGAGTTTGGCCAACCTCATGGACCTTCGAGACACCAGACATGTATGAGAGAAATGAAGCTAGATTTTGTCCATATACTTCCTCAAAAGCAGTCATGTGAGTAGTTATATGGTAAGAAGTGTTGTACCACCATTCAGGAACTGGTAATCATCGAGCCCATTGATTTTGTATTGCAAATGAAAAACACCTCAAATATGTTTCCAAACACTTTTTGACAACTTCAATTTGAATATCAATCTGGGGATAATAGGTGGTTTTGAGATGCAATTGGGTGCTCAGTATCCTTAATAGTCCTTGCCAAAAATTGCCAGTGAAAGTGGGATCTCGATTAGAAACAATAGAAGGAGGCATGTCATGAACCTTGAAAACATGATCCATGAAAATTTGATCCACATTGGAGGTGGAAAACGGGTTTTGAAGAGAACATAAATGAGAAAACTTGGAAAGACTATAAGATACAACCATGATGACTGACGTATTGCTCGATTTACGTAAATCAACAATGAAATCCACAGAGATATCCCTCCAAATAGCGGGTGGAATAAAAAGTAGTTGTAGTGTGTCAGGATCTTTGACTTTTTCTCCCTTGTTGCGTTGAAAAACATCACATTCTTCCACAAAAGTGTGAACATCATGTTTCATACCATCCCAGAAAAAAGAATGTTTGACCTGGTCATAAGTTTTGGTAAACCCTGAGTGCCCAAATGTGGGTGCAACATGAAGCTCAAAAAGAATTGTGGATTTAAGTTGTGAATGTTTACTTAAATAAATATGACATTTTTAGTAAATTTCATCATTGTTCCAAGTTTACCCTGGGGAAACTAGAGAATTGGTTTGGAATTATTGGATCATACGTAAAATTATGGGATCTTGTAGCTATTCTTGGTGAATAGATTGGAGCTAATCTAGTAAAATGAAGGAGAAGGAAAAAAGGGACCATTCGTCTTCATATTTTCTTGAAAGAGCGTAATCAACCACATTGTCTTTGCCTTTATTTTAAATGATCTCATAATGATATCAAAATATCTTAGGCACCCATTTTTGTTGCTCTGGGGGTGAAGAATGTTGCTCCAGAAAATAATTGAGGCTCTGATGATCTGTCTTAATCTGGAAGCGTTTCCCTAATAGATAAGTGCGTAAGAGGTCCACTACATGTACAGTATCCAACATTTCATTTTCATAAATTGACTAGCCCAAATTTCACTTTGATAGTTGTTTGCTGGTAAAGGCCAAATTCCAGCCATCTTGCATAAGGACTGTCCAATTCCTCTCCCAGAAACATCACATTCCAGGACAAAGGTCTTTGTGAAGTCATGAAGGCCAAGTAAAAGACGGGTGCACATAAATTATTTCAAGGATTGAAATTCTTGATTAGCTGCAGAAGTCCAAGTGAAATAATTATTTTTAAGGAGAGCAATGAGAGGTGCCACAATCTTTCCATAATTCTTAAAAAACTTGTGATAATATCCTCTTAAGCCTAGAAAAAAATCCAATATTTTAAGAGTCTTGGGGCGAGGCCAATCCTACATATATTCAATCTTATTAGGATCCACCCCGACACCTTCCTTGCCAACAATATTACCAAAGTACTGTACTACCGAGGCACCAAAATCACATTTAGGTTGTTTGAGAAAAATATGGTGTTGGGAGAGTAGATGAAAAAATTGATACACATGAGCAAGATGGGTTGTCTAGGTTTTACTATAGATGATAATATCATCAAAGAAAAATAAGACAAAATGACGGAGAAAAGGACAGAAGACATGATTCATTAGGCTTTGGAAAGTGGAGGGAGCATTACACAAGACAAAGCGCATGACCAAGAACTCATAGTGGCCCTCGTGAGTTCAAAACAGAGTCTTAGGGATGTCAGCCTCTTTCATACATATCTAGTGGTATCCAAAACAAAGATCAAGTTTAGTAAAGAACTCGACACCACTTAATTCATCTAAGAGATCATCATTGACATGATTGAGAAATTTGTCTTTGATGGTGAGTTTTTTGAGGGAAAGAAAGTCTAGAAACATGTGTCAAGAACCTTATTTCTTAAGTATCATGACCATAGGAGAAGAATAAGGGCTGGTACTAGGATGGATAATACCTACGACAATCAATTCTTGAACAATTTTTTGAATTTCATTTTTATGGGAAAATGGATGACGATAGGGATCACAAAGGAAAGGCATTATGGGTGAAGGGTATCACGACTATCAGGTCGATGAGGGGAATCTAATGGCGTAAGGCCCAAACAACAAGGTCAGAAGGGGTTTGGGTCCATGGGGAATAGAAATTGCTGAAAAATGATAGGTATAACTACGATCAGAGTGAAGAGATGAATCCAATGGGATAGGGATGAAATAATGGTTCCAGCAAGATCCAAACATTTTTTTTATAACTCATGTAGACTCTGATTTGAAGAATACTGCAGTGTTGAAATGCCCAAATTATTAACACGAAGAAATGTGTAGTAATTTCGCAACTAGAATGCAAGAGGCACAATTGCACGACAATAGATCTTGTCTATTATGTTTCTTTTTCTGTCTCAAGGGTTAGGGTATTCAGGGTTTCTACAAACAAGGGTTTTCCTTGTCTTATGTCTCTCTAATATATGTATGGGGTTCAACAGTAGTACTCGACCCAATATCTCAGAGCTCCAACTAAGGAGGCTAGATTATGCCCTTAGCAGTACTGCCCAACTACCCAGGTACTAGAGAGTATCTTCTCGAGAGTTGTTCTTGGTGGCACTATACCAGTCAGGCGGCTGATTGGTTTATCTATAGAGGGCTTGAGGATATTTAGGCCAATCCATATATAGATTTTGTCTGATGTGCTACCACTCGAAGGGGTACCAACATGGGTTACAGGGGTGGCCAACAATGTGCTCTTAAGTACCACTTGTAGTTCCTGTATGTATGCTTCCCCGACAATAGATTTATGCATTGAACAACTATCTGTAGCTTTAAGATGTCAGAATATGTCTCTACCCTGAAGAAAAAAAATAACCCACAATTTTCTATCGAGGAAAGTGCTCTGATACCACTTGCAATATACCAAATGAATAATAATATGCAGAACATAAATATTTAGCAAGCAGTAATGGAACAACAAGATTATAGCTAGAACAATACCAGAATAACGCGAGAAAGAACACCTTTATTAAAGATAGAAATGTTCACTTGCCTCTTCGAGAGGGCAACCTCCAGTAGATAAAATCTCTATTACAATAATTTCCAAGACAAAATTTATCATTCCTTCAACTCATATTTATAGTAAATCTATATATTAAAAGAACAATTTAGAGGAAGATCTTGTAAAAGCATAAGATCTTTTTACATTTAACTTATTCTTCTTTATTACTAGGTCTTATTAATATTGACCTTTATTACATAGAAAACATATTATTTTACCTACATGAAAGGTTAAATCCCTAAAATTACTATCCTCATAAAAAAAGCTACTAAAGAAACATATTAACCATTACATGTTACTTGTTTCTCATATGAATAGTTTGGTCGAATCGAGTGGGCCTATATAGGGATAATACTTGGGCATATTCACAATAATAAAGTAAAATAACTACTCACCAAAATCAAAATCAAAGGCCATAACCCTTACAACGATGGTGGCACTACACAAAAGTCAAACAAGCTTATGCGTTGGAAAACAGAGGAAAAATTACCATGTGGCCATCACGAATGGATCTGAAAATATTCGATAACCGACAAAAGACAAAGACAGAAGTGGCTATGTTTTGGAATCCAACTTTAATTTAAATTGATAAAACTCCACCCACGTTATCATATTGATAAAAAAAATTATATATTCGAATGCATCATCCTGTCTGGCATCTACGTTATGTTCATTTTTCAGCCCTTTAGAAAAGAACGATACTTATTCCTTCAGCCCTTGGGAAAAGTTATTTCTACTTCCTTCATTTTCAGTCCACTCATGCCCTCTCAATTAGGTCACTGAAATACATTCGAAGTACCCTTATGGGCCTTTCATATGGACGTTGATTTTTTTGAATTGGTTTGATAAGTTTCAGAGGTGCTTTTTCGTAGATATAATCCGAGTTTCAACTTAATATGATATCATAGTTTATTTCGCTAGATGACAGTTGAACATTAGATTGATGGTTAAATGAATAATATTTTTATTTTATGTACATTTAAAATTTAAAAATTATTAAGTAATATATTTTGATGGTCTTCAGATCTGAAGAGGGTAAGTGATTACTTGTGATTCTTTAGAATTTTGTTTCTGTGCTCTAAAAGCATTAAAAGAAGCTTCCCAAGATCACCATACTTTTGTTGAGTTAAGATGTTAAGAAGATTGATAATGTGATAAATATTTTGAAAATGAAATCTAATGCAGATATAAGTTTGATAATCTAAGAGAAAGTATCTAAATATATAAATAATTCTAATATTCTATGTTTTTAATTTTTAAAAAATTAATTAATTGTTGATCAATTAAAAACTTTGTATTGTTTAAATAATAGATTGAATCACAACTTTATATTATTTAAATAACATTTTTAAATATATAAATAGATTCAACCCTTTCAAAAACTTTATTACACCTAAACACCTTAAATATATAATTTTCTAAATTTTTATAAATAAATATAATACTTAAATATAATGCTAGAAAAATAAATAACTGAGAACGTTTAAACTTGATCATACATATGTAACTGTAACGAAGAATATTAACTATTAATATGTAAATTACAATAAATTACTTAAATTTAATTTTAGTAAAACATCTAAAACATTAAGTTTGTAAACATTCTGTTTATCACCTTAATCATTCTTTTTAATAACTCACTACTTTTAATAAATTGTGATAATAAAGAATATTCCAAACAGATAAAATCATGTCCAATAAAAAACTATCTGTAATAACCCATTTATTCTTGCCATTTCCAATATAGGTGTATGCCTATTGAAGAATATGAATATTGCCAAAGTTTTGGAGTTGCCCTGTTGAAATTCATGGTCGATCATCTTGTCGATATACTTAAACGTCCATCTGGAGACGTTTCTTTGTCCATCTGGAGAAAGAAACGTCCAGTGAAACCCAATGTTTCGTTACAAACATTTCACGATTTAGGGTTCAGTGCAATCTGCAACACTGCTCGCGCCATCATAAAATGATTTGTCCTACAACCCATCCGTGAATATATAATTCCTCACCGCCAACTGCACTAAGATGCTCCAAACATATTTTATGGGTGCTACAATATTATATATATTGATCGGTTAAATGGGAATCGAAGCGAAGAGATAAATTATCCTGGAATCACTCAACTATGAATCCTGAATCAAAAAAAGAAATGATTAATGAGATTATTACTTACCCTGAAACAGATTAGGGTTCCGGCATCATTGCAGGTCCCTTGGAACCCCATTTGACCTGCACTACAACAGCCCCCCGTTCTTCATATCAATGGCTTGGTTGAATGAAGTGAGCATATCGAGGGAATATTCTCCATAATAATTAATTTGTGTGCATCTTATACATCATGTACATCATGTGGGAATTATTATGTGTGCATTTTATACATCATGTGGGAATTATTATGTGTGCATCTTATATATCATGGAAGTAAAATTAATTTGTAAAGTATGGTGATCTTGGAAAGCTTCTCTTAATGCTTTTCAAGCTTAGAAACAAAATTCTAAAGAATCACAAGTAATCACTTACCGTCTTAAGGTTTGATATACCAATTAGATCTTAACAGACTTTAATCATAATCATCATCATCATCACATTTATGATAATACAAAATTTTTTCTAAGATGTTAGAATTTGCATTTTAATTTTTTCAATTATATTGAAAAGCTTGTAATGTGGATCATGTGTATATATTTTATATATACATAATAAAATTTATTTATTTTATATTCAAAATGTGTAATGTGATCATATGTGTTTCATATTCAAATATATAATTATTTTATTATTTTATTTATGGTCATGTTAGAATTAGCATTTAAAATTTTGTTTTAAATTGAAAAGCATATATATAATATAATATGTTTTTAAATATATTATATAATAGTATATTATTGATTTTTAATTAGAAATAAAAATTTATTTAATTAAATTTCATAAATCTTTTTTTATTATTTATTATTTAAGATATTAAAAATTAAAAAATAATTTTCATTAAATATTATGATAGTGGTGGTTATCCTATATTAAGACTAATATTTGTTTATGGAACCTTAAGAAAGGTAAGGGATGATTTAGATTTCTTTATAATATTATTTAGATGTTAAAACATTAGGAGAAGTGTTCCATGATGATAGTTTTAATAACTTAGAAGGGTAGGAAGGTGGGAGTATTATGACAGATATTTTAAAAAATTGAAATGTAATATGGGTATACTCAGGGCACTCTAGAAGAAAATGTTTTTCATATTCAACACTGTAAAGTGATTTTCATATTCAAGTGTCTTGATTTAACAAAGGTGAAATATTCTTTCAGGCCATGGTGTTTTGGGGATTGCATTAAAAAAAATGTTAAAAACAAAAAATTATTGCAATGTCCACAATAATTAAAATATTTCAATATTCATCTTAAGTAAAATAATTGTACATCAACTCTAGAGAGAAAGAGAGAGAAATTGAAAGTAAAAGAAAACTAACACATTTTCTAATTTCTCACAAAAAAAAATCTTTTCACACTTATGGTATTGCCTAACTTAGTTTGAACTATGGATTTATTATATTTTAGGAATTGTAGATTTACTCTATTTTATGAAAAGAGAAGTATAAGAGATTAAATTATTTAAAGAAAACAAGTTATGAAAAAATGAGAAATTGAATCACCAATATCAAAGTGGAAGACAAAAATATTTATCGAATACATATCAAGAGTGAGTTTAATGATTTAATAAAAGGAAACAATTTATATAGAAATTTGTTGGCTTATTATAATTGCATCAAGCAACATATTCTATAATCCATCTCATATGAGGGAGATTTGTAATCAATTTCATTCCTAACATGGAATTGACACATGACATTTAAAAGATACTAATAAAAAAATATGTATTTCAATGTTGTATAGAAATAAAATATTTCAACATCGTTAAGTTTTGAGGGACCTCAACCTAAGTTCAAAACTTTGTAGATGGAAACACCTAAAATAAAAAACTTTTTAAGGGTTGGTGTGACCCAGGAAGGGTGTGATCCCTTGGTTATTTTGATGGCTTAGATGCCCTTGATTAGCAGTTTTCCGCAGGTAATTTTGACGGCTTAGATTCCCTCTTGTTGGTGTTGTTAGAATTGCAAATGTGGAAAATACAATTCACATATGATAATTAACAATCACACATATGAGAAACACAAGGATTTCACGTGGTTCACCCAAACATTGGGCTACATCCACCAAGCATAGGCATCGGTTGTCTTATTATTCAGAACATGGAGATTACAATAGACTTACAAGTTCTATCATTCCTCTCACTCTATCGTATCTACCTCTACGGGCTTACATTAATTTATATACATTTACACAAGAAACTGATTATTAAATGTGCTCATATCCATATTCTAACTTGGTCTATTTTAGTTGCAACCAACGTAGAATAATAGGATCCAAATACATCCTTAGAGGAAATCGTTGTCACCAAATCCCAAAAATATCCACCTTGACAACAATGAACATGATACATTGCTCCTTCCTTTTATTCATCACCTTTTGTTCAAGCCAAGAGAAGCCAAGCACCACTACTTCTTCTCTATTAAAACTGGTTTCATGATATTTCCTGTGTGACTTGCACAAGTTTGGATTTACTGAGGGGTTACTCCACCTCCAACATGTTTTCCACAACTGTGTTGTGAGACATATTTAGTGATAGATCTCCTCCTATCCAAAACACCTGTAAAATATACATTACAATTATCACAAACCATCTGAGTGTAA
>JASDQU010241899.1:39388-50685 GCA_032191745.1 Picea mariana | reverse complement strand
TGGCATCTACGTTATGTTCATTTTTCAGCCCTTTAGAAAAGAACGATACTTATTCCTTCAGCCCTTGGGAAAAGTTATTTCTACTTCCTTCATTTTCAGTCCACTCATGCCCTGTCAATTAGGTCACTGAAATACATTCGAACTACCCTTATAGGCCTTTCATATGGACGTTGATTTTTCTGATGTTTCATCCTGAATTGGTTTGATAAGTTTCAGAGGTGCTTTTTCGTAGATATAATCCGAGTTTCAACTTAATATGATATCATAGTTTATTTCGCTAGATGACAGTTGAACATTGGATTGATGGTTAAATAAATAATATTTTCATTTCATGTATATTTAAAATTTAAAAATTATTAAGTAATATATTTGGATGGTTTTTGGATCTTAAGAAGGTAAGTGATTATTTGTGATTCTTTAAAATTTTGTTTCTGTGCTTTAAAAGCATTAACAGAAACTTTCCAAGATCACCATACTTTTGTTGAGTTAAGATGTTAAGAAGATTGATACTGTGAAAAATATTTTGAAAATGAAATCTAATATAGGTATAGATTTGATAATCTAAGAGAAAGTGTCTAAATATATAAATAATTCTAATCTTCTATGTTTTTAATTTTTTAAAAATTAATTAATTATTGATCAATTAAAAACTTTGTATTGTTTAAATAATAGATTGAATCACAACTTTATATTATTTAAATAATATTTTTAAATATATAAATAAATTCAATCCTTTCAAAAACCTCAATACATCTAAACACCTTAAATATATAATTTTCTAAATTTTTATAAATAAATAAAATGCTAGAAAAATAAATAACTGGGAACGTTTAAACTTGATCATACATATCTAGCTGTAACTAAGAATATTAACTATTAATATGTAAATTACAATAAATTACTTAAATTTAATTTTAATAAAACACCTAAAACATTAAGTTTGTAAACATTCTGTTTATCACCTTAATCATTTTTTTTAATAACTTATTATTTTAATAAATTGTGATAATAAAGAATATTCGGAACATATAAAATCATGTCCATTAAAAACCTATCTGTAATAACCCATTTATTCTTGCCATTTCCAATAGGTGTATGCCTATCTTTGTAGTACATTGAAGAATATAAAATTTGCCAAAGTTTTGGAGTTGCCCTGTTGAAATTCATGGTCGATCATCTTGTCCATATACTTCTCCATCTGGAGAAAGAAACGTCCACTGAAACCCAATGTTTCGTTACAAACATTTCACGATGTAGGGTTCAGTGCAATCTGCAACACTGCTCGCGCCATCATAAAATGATTTGTCCTACAACCCATCCGTGAATATATAATTCCTCACCGCCAACTGCACTAAGATGCTCCAAACATATTTTATGGGTGCTACAATATTATATATATTGATCGGTTAAATGGGAATCGAAGCGAAGAGATAAATTATCCTGGAATGAATCGAAAATAGAAATGATTAATGAGATTATTACTTACCCTGAAACAGATTAGGGTTCCGGCATCATTGCAGGTCCCTTGGAACCCCATTTGACCTGCACTACAACAGCCCCCCGTTCTTCATATCAATGGCCTGGTTGAATGAAGTGAGCATATCGAGGGAATATTTTCCATAATAAAACAGAGTAGCTGCGCATGAAAAGCAAAAGGCAGCACTCTCATGGCAATGGTTGCATTGTATAAAAATGAAACGGGGTTCTGCTTTTTATGACAAGGCAAGAGTCCCATGCTCCCATAACAGTTAGATTTGGAAATATTCGATGACACCGACAGAAGCTATAGATGTGACGATTCGTAGGAATAACTTTAACTTAAAAATTATAAAAGCGCACCCAAATTACTTAAGAGATTTAAGATATAGATTTGACGATTCGTAGGAATAACTTTAACTTAAAAAATATAAAATCTCACACGGATGACTTCAAAGGTTTTTTTTTCAGCACACTAAGGGCTTATCAAATTCAAAACTTTTAATTGACCTTTAAGTCTTTTTCACATTTACATGTATTGTTTCATTTATACTTACATTTATCCTTAAACGCTTATGTTATGTAATTTGTTTTCTTTAAACCATTAAAGTTTTAAGTGCGAGAGCAATAGAAAGGACTTTGAGACTTCTTGTGTTTAATACGAATTTATGTTTCAGTTATAATTGTTTTAATATACATTTATGATCATCAAATAACTAATATATTATTACATTATGCTTTAAAATAAAATAAAATTTATTTTTTTCATTTGAATTAATTATTATTATATGTACGAATTAATTATTTCGTACATATTATGGAAGTAAAATTAATTCATAAAGTATGGTGAATGTGGAAAGCTTCTCTTAATGTTTTTCGAGCATAAAAACAAAATTCTAAAGAATCACAAGTAATCACTTACCGTCTTAAGGTTTGATAGACCAATTAAATCTTAGCGGACGTTAATCATCATCATCATCATATTTATGATAATACAAATTTTTTTCTAAAATGTTAGAATTTACATTTTAATTTTTTCAGTTATATTGAAAAGCTTGTAATCTCGATCATGTGTATATATTTTATATATACATAATAAAATTTATTTATTTTATATTCAAAATGTGTAATGTGATCATATGTGTTTCATATTCAAATGTATAATTATTTTATTATTTTATTTATGGTCATGTTAGAATTAGCGTTTAAAATTTTGTTTTAAATTGAAAAGCATATATATAATATAATATGCTTTTAAATATATTATATAATAGTATATTATTAATATTTAATTAGAAATAAAAATTTATTTAATTAAATTTCATAAATCTATTTTTATTATTTATTATTTAACATATTAAAAATTAAAAAATAATTTCCATTAAGTATTATGATGATGATGATAGTGGTGGTTATCTTATATTAAGACTAATATTTGTTTATGGGACCTTAAGAAAGGTAAGGGATGATTTAGATTTCTTTATAATATTTTTTAGATGTTAAAACAATAGGAGAAGTGTTTCATGATGATAGTTTTAATAACTTAGAAGGGTAGGAAGGTGGGAGTATTATGACAGATATTTTAAAATTGAGATGTAATTTGGGTATACTTAGGGTGCTTTAGGAGAAAATGTTTTTCATATTCTACATTGTAAAGTGATTTTCATATTCAAGTGTCTTGATTTAACAAAGGTGAAATATTCTTTCAAGCCATGGTGTTTTGGGGATTGCATTTAAAAAATGTTAATAACAAAAAATTATTGCAATGTCCACAATAATTAAAATATTTCAATATTCATCTTAAGTAAAATAATTGTACATCAACTCTAGAGAGAAAGAGAGAGAAATTGAAAGTAAAAGAAAACTAACACATTTTCTAATTTCTCACAAAAAAAAAAACCTTTTCACACTTATGGCATTGCCTAACTTAGTTTGAACTATGGATTTATTCTATTTTAGGAATTGTAGATTTACTCTATTTTATGAAAAGAGAAGTATAAGAAATTAAACTATTTAAGGAAAACAAGTTATGAAAAATTGAGAAATTGAATCACCAATATCAAAGTGGAAGACAAAATTATTTATCGAATACATATCAAGAGTGAGTTTAATGATTTAATAAAAGGAAACAATTTATATAGAAATTTGATGGCTTATTATAATTGCATCAAGCAACATCTTCTACAATCCATCTCATATGGGGGAGATTTGTAATCAATTTCATTCCTAACATGGAATTGACACATGACATTTAAAAAATACTAATAAAAAAATATGTATTTCAATGTTGTATAGAAATAAAATATTTCAATGTCGTTAAGTTTTGAGGGACCTCAACCTAAGTTCAAAACTTTGTAGATGGAAAAACCTAAAATAAAAAACTTGTTAAGGGTTGGTTTGACCCAGGAAGGGTGTGATCCCCTGGTTATTTTGATGGCTTAGATGCCCTTGGTTAGCAGTTTTTCGCAGGTAATTTTGATGGCTTAGATTCCCTCTGGTTGGTGTTGTTAGAATTGCAAATGTGGAAAACACAATTCACATATGATAATTAACAATCACACATATTAGAAACACAAGGATTTCACGTGGTTCACCCAAACGTTGGGCTACATCCACCAAACATAGCCATCGGTTGTCTTATTATTCAGATCATGGAGATTACAACAAACTTGCAAGTTCTCTCATTCCTCTCACTCTATCGTATCTACCTCTATGGGCTTACATTAATTTATATACATTTACAAAAGAAATTGATTATTAAATGCACTCATATCCATTTTCTAACTTGGTCTATTTTAGTTGCAACCAACGTAGAATAATAGGATCCAAATCCATCCTTAGAGGATTTTGTTGTCACCAAATCCAAACAATATCCACCTTGACAACAATGAACCTAATACCTTGCTCCTTCCTTTTATTCATCACCTTTTTTTCAAGCCAAGAGAAGCCAAGCACCACTGCTTCTTCTCTATTAAAACTGGTTTCATGATATCGCCTGTGTGACTTGCACAAGTTTGGATTTACTGAGGGGTTACTCCACCTCCAACATGTTTTCCACAACTGTGTTGTGAGACATATTTAGTGATAGATCTCCTCCTATCCAAAAAACATGTAAAATATACATTACACTTATCACAAACCATCTGAGTGTAACCATTATAGGTCACATTTGTGCTTCTCAAATGTTGAAGCACCCATTTCACTGCAACACCTGAATCTATCACATATCTGACAACATCATTAGCATGTGAAACATATGATCTTAACCATTTCATCACATACAACAGACCTCCTACTGAACTTACACGAGACATAACCTTCCCTTCTTTATAGACAGGACCTATGCTTGAAGAAAGCTTATAATGGAAAAAAAGAGGGATAAAAACTGGTTATACAATGTTCATACTGAACTCCAACCACAACTTACCATTACCATCTCTGTAAACTTCCATGCCCATAATTTGTTTTGCTGTTCCTTGATCCCTCATCTGAATTGTCCTATCCACCAGAGTCATTTTCTTATTGATTTTATCCATGCTTTGGCTTGCATCGAGCATATCATCAGCAAATAACATCAATACTGTGAATTCATTATAAACTGTATAGTTATTCCTACCCTCTGAAAAATTCTGACTCACTATGAAGAATTCAAACCTCTTGTATATTTTCTTGGTTACCAATAGGCCATACAATGAATTATCTATCATGCAAACAAATTTACCGTTGCGATCTTGAGTCAATCCTTTTCGTTGTTCCATACATACTATATCTCTATCAATGATGAAATTTTGAGAAGTAGGATCCAACACACAACATCCCTTTATAAAACCATCATAACTTGCAGAGATATAAAACAAGCAGGAATTCAAAAACAAATATTTTAAGTTTGGAATTGATTTACCGCTTACACATGCAATTCTTTCTTGATGTTATGACCTTGATTCCTCTGCCATAAAAAATAAGATACATATGTCACTTTAGTACTCCGTTCCAGCTTATAAAGGTTATCAACCTTTGTTTCCTTCATCACTACTAAAGTACCTTTCGACAATGTGAGTGCTCCACCTTGACCTGTATATTTATATCCAGAAGAATCCAACACTCCCAATCAAATCAAGTTTGATTTAAGATCAGGTACATATATAACATCTGTTAATTCCATAACAATACCATCGAACATCTTGATTCTAATACTGCCAACCCTAACAATTTTACAGGGAATACCATTTCCCATAAACACTACACCCTCATCAATAGATTGGTAATAAATGAACCAATTTATATGTGAGCACATGTTGTGGGAGGCACCAGAATCTAACTGCCATTCTTCTTGATACTGTAAATTACTAGAAATGGATAAACTTGATCATTCATACCTGAATTTGTTACAGCCAAATTTGCTTCCTTCGTAGAGTTTTCCTTGGATTCCTTTCTCTTCCAACAATCTCTCTTGAGATGTCATGTTTTTCCACAGTACCAACATTTTTCTTTAACCTTTCTGTTTATTGACTTAGATCGAGAAAAACTTCTCTCATTCTTTTCTTTCGTTCGATATCTGACCAACATCGCCTCTGAAGTTGAGGTCTCTTGACAAGATTTTCTCCTCATCTCCTCAGCCAACAAAGCTCCCATAACAGATTCATAATCTAAACCATCTATTGAGCTAAAGATAATAGAGGTGAATAGATTATCCCAAGACTCAGGCAATGAACACAATAGTGTAATAGCCTTATCTTCATCTTCAAATTTAATTACCATACTAGTCAATTGAACTATAAGAGTATTGAAGGTATTTAAATGGTCAACGACTTTTGTCCCTTCTTTCATCTGCAAACTGTAAAACTGTCTCTTCAAGTAGATCCTAGTTGTCAAGGATTTCACCATATATAGACTTTCCAACTTGTTCCATAAGCATGATGTTGTATCCTCTCCTATGATATTAAACGGGACATCATCTGCCAGACATAAACGAATGGTACTAATATCTTTTGCATCAATATATTCCCATTCCTCATTCATCATGGTTGTTGGTTTCTTTGACTTGTCTACCAATTCTTTTTAGAGCCTTTGTTGCACTAGTAAATCCCACATCTTGAGCTTCCAGAGATCAAAGTTGTTTTTACCATTGAACTTTTCAACTTCGAACTTTGAACTCTGCATCTTAGCCATTAGCACAAAATCTCCTAATGCCCAAATCATTGCTTATAATAACCAAGGCCCTTTGAAAAATAATGTGGAGGAATAATGATATAATATTCACAAGGTTCAATAAAAAATTTAATAAAGAAAACCTTTTACCAAAAAATTCATTTTTTTTATAAAAAATCCTTTTAATAAAAAAATTGACCTTTACTTTAATTCCTCCACCTTCTTTACTTTAACTCACCAACGTGAATTGACTTGTTCATGTACTATGCATACAATATAAGAACACAATTTTTATATTTTCAAAAGTCAAAACACCATATGCGAATGTTATCTTAAGGATTCGTCGCACTGTACCACACAGTTGGACTATGGCGAGCTTCAAAGGGTCATCAAACCTTCCTAGATAGCTAGGATGTGACTATGTGGGATGGTCGTCACCCCTCTCAATAAAGCCACAGTGTGACGTGCTCAGGAATTTTTGAGCAAGGGAAGGTTAGCGTATAGGACGTCACACCTTCCAAGAGGAGGCCCCTCTAATGATGTGGAAATCGACGCACTGTACACAGGTTTCACTCCTACGACTCCTCTGATAATTTGACGCCTTCGACACCCTCTCCTCCGACCAACTCTGATACCACTTGTTAGAATTGAAAATGTGGAAAGCACAATTCACATATGATAATTAACAATTGCACAGATAAGAAACACAAGAATTTCATGTGGTTCACCCAATTGTTGGTCTACGTCCACCAAGCATAGGCATCAACTGTCTTATTATTCAGATCATGGAGATTACGACAGACTTACAAGTCCTCTCATTCCTCCCACTTTTTCGTATCTGCCTCTACTGGCTTACATGAATTTATATACATTTACAGAAGAAACTGATTATTAAATGAACTCCTATCCACGTTCTAACTTGGTCTATTTTAGTTGCAACCAACGCAGAATAATATTATCCAAATCCATCCTTGGAGGAATTCATTGTCACCAAATCCCAATGGGTGTGACCAAAGCATGGTGTATCCCTCAGTTATTTTGACGGCTAAGAGGCCCTTTAGTGGTAGTTTCCCTCGAGTAATTTTGACAGCTTATATTCCCTCAAGTCCTGGTTCCTTAGACCACATGATAATATCTCAAGTCAGAGATCTATTAGAGAACAAATATTTATTTACATGTCCATCTTAAGTAAAATATTTCAGTATCAACTATGTGTGTGTGTGTGTGATGATGATGATTAATGTCCACTGAGACTAGAATTGAATAGAAATTGAAAATAAAATAGTTTTTATGGTTAAAACATTTCAAAGGTGTGTTTTTAAATATGAGGGAGATGTGTAACTCCTTTCATGTTTAACATGGAGTTCACGTGTGGTAGGAACACACACAAAAACATAGAGAACTAAGGTAAATTCATCTTACTTCTGGATCTATCATGCGTAGAGAGAGATCAAATCCCTAGAGGTGAAACCCTTTTTTAGAGAGAAGAACTTGAAGAAATGTTTGCATCTCAAGGGATTTGGTCTTTCTTAACTTATGATAAATCCAAAATTAAAATAAATTTAAGTTGGTTCAAATTATAATGTTGATGTGAAATTTCTTATTTTTTACTAGTGCTAAGATTGAGTGTTACACAACCATTACCTTTCTCTTGGATGTGATGGTGGCCTCAGAGATCTCCTCACTGGTGGCTCTCATGAATTCCAATAACCAGCTGATAAGGGTTTATAACAATCACTCCATGGAAATGCAAAAAATTTCAAATTTTTTTCGTCATAACTAACCTTCATTACAAGAGAGAAATAAATCATTTAATTTTCCATAGAGTTGTTGCTATAATTATCACCCAATGTGAATTTTAATTATTATCCATAGTGATCATTATATTTTTATTTCTCTATCAAATGATATTGGAATGTTTTGTATAACAAGAAGCTTGTTTTCATACTAAATGAAATTGAAAAAAAAAAAAGGTCATTTGTTCTTTTGGTTGCAATGATTTTCTTTAGCGTGGACTCTTGTAAAGGAAGGAGGCAATCTAGAATGGCTTTGATTCATTTTATCCTCTTCATTTTATTAATTTTTTTTAATTTATTATTTTTTTATCCTCTTCAATTTATTATTTATTTTTTAATTGTTGTTGGCCCCTGTATAAGATCTATGTGTTGGATTCTTTTTTATATGGAATATATATGATTTAGAATGAATCCCTGGAATGAATAGTTAAAACAAGGTCACATGGCAGCATATATCTGCGGATTTGGAAAAAAAAGCATAATGGTTAAATGTAAAAGGTTGAATGATGGGTATATGCTACTCTATGGATGTCCAGTGCATTCAAATCAGGAATGGATGAAATTTCTATGACTTAGTGTTCTACTACCTACAACCTGCAACTATAGGACAAAGTAAAACCTGGAATTATGTAACAACATTCTCAGATCAAGGCAGACTTATCGAGAAATTCTTGAAATACTTCACCAAAGACAAAGGTAAATTATTCAAATACTTGGTCGTTACTGAAAAAAATAGTAAAAGAAGAAAACTGAAGAATGATATTGGGAATGAACGTTGAGTCTATTGATTTCATATTGAAATATATAAATAATAACAAAAGCAGTTATACCATTTCTGAACGGGAGTAACTGTAAACTAACTGTTTTACTAACTAATTAGATCATGAGATTACAACTCTTAACACTCCCTCTTAATCTCTAGAATTACATTATTAATAATGCCTAAAATTTGACGTTGAAATTGAAAAACATCTCTTCCCAAAGGTTTAGTGAAGATATCAGCTAGATGAGCTTTAGAACCACAAAATTTGAGAAAAATGTCACCATTTTTTACGAGTTCATGAATGAACTGAAATCAAGTATCAATATGTTTTCTTTTCTGATGAAACACATTATTCTTCGACAAGGAAATGGCAGAGTTATTGTCACAAAAAATTGAAATAGGTTCTTTTGTCGTATATCCAAAATCCATTGAGAACCTTTTAAGCCAAATTGCATAACATGCTGCTATTGTTGCCGCTACATATTCCGCTTCTGTAGAAGAGATAGAAACTATGGGCTGCTTCTTAGATGCCCATGAAATCAAATTCTTTCCAAAAAGAAAAGCATAGCCTAAAGTGCTTTTTTTGTCGTCAATACTTCCTGCATAATCACTGTCGGTATAACCTGTAAGCATACTGTCTGCTGAAGCTATGTACCACAAACCATAAGTGGTTGTACCTACAATGTATCTTAAGATTCTCTTACCAACTTTCCAATGAGAATACTTAGGAGATTCCATAAACCTGGAAATGTAACTTGCCGCATGTGTTATGCCAGGTCTTGTAGTAGTAAGATACATAAGACTACCAACAAGTTGTTTATACAATGTGGAAATTATTACTAATCCCAAATCTTCCTTGCTTAATTTAGTGCCAAGAGCAATAGGAGTGTCAACAGGCTTACACTTTTCCACCTTAAATTTTTTCAAAACATCAGCAGCATATTTTTTTTGACTAATAAATATACCATGATCAAATTGGTCTACTTCAATGCCTAAGAAATACTTCATTAATCCAAGATCTGTCATTTCAAACTCATTTTTCATGGTTGATCTAAATGCATGTAACATCATGTTTCCTGTGTAGATCATGTCGTCAACATAAAGACATAGGATGAGAATATTACCTGGCTGATTTATCTTGATATACAAAGTAGGTACATTTTCGCTCCTACAGAAACCATCTTTGAGTAAATAATGATCAATCCTACTATACCAAGCTCGCGGAGCTTGCTTCAAATCGTACAAGGGTTTCTTCAATTTTTACACTCAATGCTCTTGTGTTTTAACTTCAAATCCAAGTGGTTGATGAACATACACTTCTTCATTTAATACTCCATTCAAGAAGGCGGACTTAACATCCATTTGATAAATAGGCCACTTATTTTGTGCTGCAATGGCCAAAACAAATCGAACAGTATATAATCTTGCTATAGGTGCAAAAGTTTCACCATAATCAATGCCGGGTTGTTGTGAAAAAACTATGGAAACTAACCTTGCTTTGTGTTTCTCAATCTCACCTTTTTCATTTAGTTTAGTTTTATAAACCCATTTGACCCTTATGACATTTTTATCTGCAGGTAGATCAATTAAATCCCATGTATTGTTTCTTTCAATAGCTTCTATTTCATTATTCATTACATCTACCCATACTTTTTGCTTTGCAGCTTCATCAAAACAAGTAGGTTGAGATGAGAAAAATGCAAACTGTACTACATTATCATCTTGGTCATATATATCATGCAAACTTCTCATTCTTTGATGATTATGTTCAGAATCTGAATCACTATGAGATGAATATGAATCACTTCGAGATGAAGAATCATTATGAGACGAAGAACTACTTTCATTTTGAACTTGAAATATTGGAAGACGTGTTATTGATTCTTGATTTTCATCTTTCTTTGTAGGTGCTTGATGTTCATCTAACTCAAGAGAAGGATTGTGAGAAGTATTGTTTTACATTTCATCCCATGATTTATCTTCCATAAACTTAACATCTCTACTTACTAGAAATTTCTTAGTAATAGGATTGTATAATCTGTATGCTTTCGATTGTTCACTATAGCCAATAAAAATGTACTTCTCACTTCTATCATCAAGCTTCTTTCTTATCT
>JASDQU010241899.1:24238-37784 GCA_032191745.1 Picea mariana | reverse complement strand
ATAATGGAAAGAAAGAAGGATAAAGATTGGTTATACAATGTTCATATTGAACTCCAACCACAACTTACCATTACCATCTCTGTAAACTTCCATGCCCATAATTTGTTTTGCCACTCCTTGATCCCTCATCTGAATTGTCCTTTCCACCTGAGTCATTTTCTTACTAATTTTATCCATGCTTTGGCTTGCATCGAGCATATCATCAACAAATAACATCAATACTGTGAATGTATTATAAATTGTATAGTTATTCCTACCCTCTGAAAAATTTTGACTCACTATGAAGAATCCAAACCTCTTGTATATTTTCCTGGTTACCAATAGGCCATACAATGAATTATCTAGCATGCAAACAAATTTATCGTTGTGATCTTGAGTCAATCCTTTTGGTTGTTCCACACATACTATATCTCTATCAATGATGACCTTGTGAGAAGTAGGATCCCACACACAAAATCCCTTTATAACACCATCATAACTTGCAGAGATATAAAACAAGCAGGAATTCATAAATAAATATTTAAAGTTTGGAAATGATTTACTGCTTACAGGTAACTACAATTCTTTCTTGATCTGATGACCTTGATGCTTCTACCATAAAAAAGAAGATACATTTGTCACTTCAGATGTTACTTCAGTACTCCCTTCCATCTTATAAAGGTTATCAACCTTTGTTGCCTTCATCACTACTAAAGTACCTTTCGACAATGTGAGTGCTCCACCTTGACCTGTATACTTATATCCCGAAGAATCCAACACTCCCAATGAAATCAAATTTGATTTAAGATCAGGTACATATATAACATCCGTTAATTCCATAACAATACCATCGAACATCCTGATTCTAATACTGCCAACCCCAACAATTTTATAGGGAATACCATTTCCCATAAACACTACACCCTCATCAACAGATTGGTAAGAAATGAACCAATTTATATGTGAACACATGTGGTGGGAGGCACCAGAATCTAACTACCATTCTTCTTGATATTGTAAATTACTAGAAACGGATAAAACTTGATCATTCATACCTGAATTTGTTACAGCCAAATTTGCTTCCTTCGTAGAGTTTTCCTCAGATTCCATTCTCTTCCAACAATATTTCTTGAGATGTCATGTTTTTCCACAGTACCAACATTTTTCTTTACCCTTTCTGTTTATTGACTTAGATCGAGAAAAACTTCTCTCATTCTTTTCTTTTGTTTGATATCTGACCAACATCACCTCTGAAGTTGAGGTCTCTTGACTAGATTTTCTCCTCATCTCCTCATCCAACAAATCTCCCTTAATAGATTCATAATCTAAGCCATCTATTGAGCTAAAGATAATAGAGATGAATAGATTATCCCAAGACTCAGGCAACAAACACAATAGTGTAATAGCCTTATCTTCATCTTCGAATTTAACTACCATCCTAGTCAATTGAACTATAAGGGTATTGAAGGTATTTAAATGGTCAACAACTTTTGTACCTTCTTTCATCCGAAAACTGTATAACTATCTCTTCAAGTAGATCCTGCTCGTCAAGGATTTCGCCATATATAGACTTTCCAACTTGCTCCATAAGCATGATATTGTATCCTCTCCTACGATATTAAACGAGACATCATCTACCAGACATAAAAGAATGGTACTAATATCTTTTGCATCCAGATCTTCCCATTCCTCATTCGTCATGGTTGTTGGTTTCTTCGACTTGTCTACCAATGTTTTTTGCAGCCCTTTTTGCACCAGTAAATCCCACATCTTGAGCTTCCAAAGATCAAAGTTGTTTTTACCGCTGAACTTTTCAACTTTAAACTTCGAACTCTGCATCTTAGCCATTAACAGAAAATCTCCTAATGCCCAAATCATTGCTTATAATAACCAAGACCTTTTGAAAAATAATGTGGAGGAATAATGATATAATATTCACAAGGTTTAATAAAAAATTTAATAAAGAAAACCTTTTACCAAAAAAATCATTTTTTTTATAAAAAATTCTTTTAATAAAAAAATTGACCTTTACTTTAATTCCTCCACCTTCTTTACTTTAACTCACTCACGTGAATTGACTTGTTCATGTATTATGCATACAATATAAGAAAAAGCCTTTAATATTTTCAAAAGTCAAAACACCATATGTGAATGTTATCTTAAGGAGTCGTCGCATTGTACCACACAACTGGACTATGGTGAGCTTCGAAGGGTCATCAAACCTTCCTAGACAGCTAGGATGCAACTATGTGGGATGCTCATCACCCCTCTCAATAAATCCATAGTGCGTCGTGCTCAGGAATTTTTGAGGAAGGGAAGGTCAGCCTATGGGATGTCACACCTTCCAAGAGGAGGCCCCTTTGATGATGTGGAAATCGACGCACTATACACAGGTTTCACTCCTACGGCTCCTCTGATAATTTGATGCCCTCGACGCCCTCTCCTCTGACCAACTCTGATACCACTTGTTAGAATTGAAAATGTGGAAAACACAATTCACATATGATAATTAACAATCGCACAGATAAGAAACACAGGAATTTCATGTGGTTCACCCAAAGGTTGGGCTACGTCCACCAAGCATAGGCATTGGTTGTCTTATTATTCAGATCATGGAGATTATGATAGACTTGCAAGTCCTCTCATTCCTCTCACTATGTCGTATATACCTCTACGAGCTTACATGAATTTATATACATTTACAGAAGAAATTGATTATTAAATGAACTCCTATCCATATTCTAACTTGGTCTATTTTAGTTGCAACCAATGCAGAATAATATTATCCAAATCCATCATTGGAGGAATTCGTTGTCACCAAATCCCAAAAAGTGTGACCGAAGCATGGTGTATTCCTAAGTTATTTTGATGGCTTAGATGCCCTTGAGTGGCAGTTTCCCTCGAGTAATATTGACAACTTATATTCCCTCGAGTCCTGGTTCCTTAGACCACATGATAATCTCTCAAGTTAGAGATCTATTAGAAAACAAATGTTTATTTACATGTCCATCTTAAGTAAAATATTTCAATATCAACTATGTATGTGTGTGTGTGCGAGGTGATGATGATTAATGTCCAGACTATAATTGAATAGAAATTGAAAATAAAACATTTTTTATGGTTAGAACATTTCAAAGGTGTGTTTTTAAATATGAGGGAGATGTGTAACTCCTTTCATGTTTAACATGGAGTTCATGTGTAGTAGGAACACACGCAAAAACATAGAGAACTAAGGTAAATTCATCTTAATTATGGATCTATCATACGTAGAGAGAGATCAAATCCCTGGAAGTGAAACCCTAAAACTTGAAGAAAGGTTTGCAGCTCAAGTGATTTGGTCTTTCTTAACTTATGATAAATCCAAAATTAAAATAAATTTAAATTGGTTCAAATTATAATATTGATGTGAAATTTCTTATTTTTAACTAGTGCTAAGAATGAGTGTTACACAACCATTACCTTTCTCTTGGATGTGATGGTGGCCTCAAGGAGCTCCTCAATGGTGGCTCTCATGAATTCCAATAACCAGCTGATAAGGGTCTATAACAATCACTCCATGGAAATGCAAAAAATTTCAAATTTTTTCCGTCATAACTAACCTTCATTACAAGAGAGAAATAAAACATTTAATTTTCCATACAGTTGTTGCTATAATTATCACCCAATATGAATTTTAATTATTATCCATAGTGATCATTATATTTATATTGCTCTATCAAATGATATTGGAATGTTTTGTATAACAAGAAGCTTGTTTTCATACTAAGAATGAAATTGAAAAAAAAAAAGTCATTTTTTCTTTTGGTTGCAATGATTTTCTTTACCGTAGACTCTTGTAAAGGAGGCAATCTAGAATGGCTTTGCTTCATTTTATCCTCTTCATTTTATTATTTTTTTATCCTCTTCAATTTATGATTATTTTTTTAATTGTTGTTGGCCCGTGTATAAGATCTATGTGTTGGATTCCTTTTGATATGGAATATATATGATTTAGAATTAATCCCCAAAATGAACATTTAAAACAAGGCTACATGGCAGCGTATACCTGCGGATTTTGAAAAAAAACATAATTGTTAAATGTAAAAGGTTGAATGACAGGTATATGCTACTCTATGGATGTCTAGTTCATTCAAATCTGGATGGATGAAATTTCTATGACTTAGCGCTCTACTATCTGCAACCTGCAATTATAGGACAAAATAAAGCCTGAAACTATGTAACAACATTCTCAAGTCAAAGTAGACTTATCGAAATATTCTTGAAATACTTCACCAAAGACAAAGGTAAATTCTTCAAATACTTCGCGGTTACATTATCTACTGATTTCGACATGCTGGAGATTTTATTTGCCACCTCCTTGAAACTTTATTTGTCACCTCCTTTAGCCACAGGTATTGATTTCCATGAATCAATATTTAAGGGCCCCACAATTTTTTTTTCTTTACAAATAACACAAATACAAAGAACCCAAACGAAACAAAACAATCTTAACATGAAAGCTAATACTCTGTGAACATGAGGCTTACTCACAATCAATACTTAGAAATTATAAATTTTTTATAGGTTTCCACGCCTTCCGAGCTCATATTCTACTATTTTGTACATTTCTTTGATTTATGTTCCTTCTCGTTGTAATCATAATCATAGTAGTGACAACCTGCAATCAATGCAATCAGAAAGAAGAAAACTGAGTGAAATTACAAAGTAGCGAAGAAATGACAGAAAAGCATGAGTAATACTTTCCTTCTCCATCAAATTTTGCAACAAAACTGCCCACGAAGTCTGTTGTGAGAACAAAAGACAAATTCCGAAGGCATAGAGCCTTCCGAATTCCGAAGGCATGGAGCCTTTATTTGCAATATCGATGGGCCCCACACTTGCTGCAGAGACGACCATAATATACACTAGAGTAAGCTGAAAAGATAAGAGAACGACCATGTGTATGACATTCTTTGTTAGATTTAGTTTGGATTTCTGCAGATGTAAAGAATGTGGAAAATCATTGTAGATAGGCATTTTTTGGGGCTTCTATCGTTTTCCAGTGTGATAGAGTCGACTACCCTCCGTTTGTATTGAATCAAATATATGTGTTGTGTATTTTGGTTATGTATAGTCGAGACAAATATAACTAGCACAGTCACATAATTGTGGCTGTGGCTGATAAACGCAGAAAAACATATTTAACTTATTAAACTTAATTTTAACATAAATTTTAATTAAAATTTTAAAATAAAATCTACTATATCCTGTCAATATTTTCTTTGCTTTTGGAAATATTATTCTTGCACATTGCTCCATTAACATTTTCTGGCTGCATTCCAAGTTAATGGATGCATCCGTTACCACGCTCCATGGACACGCACTGAATGGATGCATCCGTTACCACGCTCCATGGACACGCACTGAATGAAATCGGACACGCACAGAATGAAATCGGGGTAGAGAATGAAACATGCACGGAATGAAATCCGTTGGTAGAAAATGAAACGCATGGATAATTAAGAAATTTGGAAATTCGTGATAGCATGGAAAAGTATTGTTGGCTAATAATTCAAATCTGGTAATTTTAAAGGTTAATCATTTAAACGTGGTAATCATATGTTGATACAGTAATTTTTTAATATGATTAGGTAAATGTTAAAAAGTAAATAGGTTAGCCATCAGATTAAAATTTGAGATTAAAAGGTGATTAATTGTGCCCATTGTCAATAGGTATACGCCTTTCAGCTTAATAAAAATTTCTTAAATGTAAGCCGTGGAAAAGATTGATATTAACTACATTATTTGTATAGAAGATATCCATGAAATGTCGACCTGCTTTGTGGATAAGATAAAAAAATATTTTATCTTCTCTGTGCAATCATGACCAGATTTTTTTTTAGAGATTATGATCACCCACAACTAACTGATAGAAATATTATATGATATGCATTATAGTTCGATGGTCTTCAAAATTTATGCTTTACCACTTTTATGATCACCCACAACTAACTGATAGAAATATTATATGATATGCATTATAGTTCGATGGTCTTCAAAATTTATGCTTTACCAATATAAAGTGGTAATCATTGTTCAGAATAAGAGAGAAAAATTGTTTCGAGGGGAATTATAAATTGATAGTTTGATATGAACTTGGGATTTATTACGAAAAGGATTTCCACCTGACAAGCCTGAATTTTCAATGTCAGGTTAAACATTGCATATAAGAACTCATAGAGTAATGATTACACCGCCACCCTGAATTACTAAAAGGATTTTGGATTTTCACCTCACAAGCCTGAATTTTCAATGTTGTGTTAAACATTGCATTGCATACAGGATCCAATGGATTCACTTAAATATATCAAAGTGAGATATTATTCAATATGCTTTATAAAATTGCTTTTATATTTTTCTAAGAAAACGTCATGAGTTTCTCTATGGCTGTCACTATTGGAAAAAAAATGGCTTCTTTACCTCTCGATTCACATGTGGACTTTTCTCGGTATTCGTGGACTCAACGAACCGCCAAAATTTCCCCAGTCACCTTCTCACTGGTATTCTAACAATGGACATAAATTTTGCTGGTAAAAAATAATTTAAATAACTTAAATAATTTAAATAACTTACATTAGTTTGTTGATTTCTTATTAAAAGAATTTCCACCTCACAAACCTGAATTTTAATGTCGTGTTAAACATTGCATACACGAAGTCACAGAGTAATTACTACACTGCCGCCACGAATTAATAAAAGAATTTCCATCTCACAAGCCTGAATTTTCAGTGCCGTGTTAAACATTGCATACATGACACCGCAAAATGATTACAACGCTACTAGTGCTAGAATAAGAGATGAAATTGTTCAACCAATCATCTGATAGATAAATTTGAATTAATTAAATAAAAACTCAGCTAATGCCAGGCTTCGATGAAAACATGAAATTTATGGTCAAATCCATACAAATAGACGGTCAACGGAGTTAACTCATTGCTATATACTTTGCCGTATACCTTGCCTACCGCAGGTATAATAAGAAAAGTAAAAAGAGATATATGCATTTGTATAACTTTATTCATATCAAATTCCTCATTATAGTTTTACAAAGGGTCCAAAGGTTAACGGCTAAACTACTTGCATGTAATTTGAAGACTCGAAGAAATACTAAATTAAGTTTACACACTTCAATGGATAACTTCCCAACAAACAATAAATTAACTTGTCGACAACTTCTTTAAGTAAAGGTTAGTGACTAGATATGTGGAGGAAACAAACATACCAAAATGCCTTAAAAGGGAAGGAGGATTTTCGAAGGAGATAAACCATTCCAAATAAAGGTGAAGAACCCGACTATTTATAATTTATGGATTGTTGGGATGAGAAAATCATGCTATAATGGATATTTCTATAACTCATGGTTGAAGGGTATTTTGAAGGTGTATAAATAATTATAAAGAAATATTAAACCACATTTTATCCTAGTGATATAAAGACTATATAGGATGAACTCTATAAGAGTAGGATAAGTACGTTCATAACTTTTTTTTTTTTTATATTATTGAGAAGGTAGATTTAATAGATGATAGTTGATTAATAGAGTTAATTAAGTGGCTATCTGAATGGTGGAATAGGAGTTTAATTGGTCGGGAAGTTAGACCATATCTGAATGGTGGAATAGGAGTTCAATTGGTTGGGAACTTAGATCAAAGAATTATATTAGAATTAGACTAGTGTGTAGAAGAAGTAAAAATCTAAAGAATTTTGTATACACCATCACCAAATTAAGTGGATTTCTCACAACAAAAGAGTAGATATACAATGAAAATGTGTAATATATGTTGTATATGGAAATATTATGGTTTTTTCCACTTCTATATTTATTTATTTAGACTCACTTCCCGTTAAATGTTGTAACCTCCTAGAATAAGAGGCTCTCTAATCTACCCAATAGCCTAGTTCTTAATATTGATATTATAATTAGTAACTTTGGATCCAACATACTATTTATAAATTTATAAATATTTTTGAAGGTTATTAGTTATTTGTGCTCCCAATAATTCAAAATTATCTGATAGATTGACATCAGGTTACAACTTTCATACTAAATTTGGAATTAGATATATAGATTAACATAATGTATTCCAAGAAAGAGCCTATGGCTTTAAATGGCCATAATGTATTCCAACAAAGAGCCTATGCCTTTAAATGACCATATGAAAAGTTTAATGAGTTTAATTTTAATGCTTGCATTTGTTTGTTTCAAGGATTGAGTTTAATTTTATTGCTTACACTCGTTTCTTTTAAGGATTTATTTTATTTTATTTTAGTAGGGTGATGTTACGAGGACGACAGAAGGAGGAAAGGATTGGATCTCATGAAACTTGTGTTTTATCTTACCGTCGATTTTATCTTACCGTGAGGCTTTAAAGATTTATGTCGTGGTTTTGCTTCGGGCCTATGAAAATTGGGTAATGAGTGTAACTACCTCCACCACATTTGAAAGAACGCTTTGCACGAAAGAAACCATCACCTTAATTATTAAAATTACACTACTAAAAAAATTAATAGAGGTAGTAAATCCATTGTTAGGCAACGCCTTCCGGAAAAGGAAAATCAGTAAACCTAGAGAAGAGGAATAATCGTAGCAATTATCTCACCGTAGCAAAAGTGGAATAATTCATTAAAAAAAAATTAAAATTGTTGGGAAATTGTTTTAAGAAGAAGAGGAAGAAGAAGTAGTAAACATATCTTTTTTTTTTTTAAGTTTTGAAAGTTTTATAATAACAGTTAATTAAGGATAAATGAGATAAATTCAATATGTGTTTAGTGATACATGTTCATAATACAAATGCTTACAACATAAATATGAAACCAATTACAACTCACCATACATGCTACTAAAAGTAAAATTTCATATTATAATGTTTTTATAATAACAATGAAATTTTTAGTAAATCTAACCATTAGATTAGTAAAATTTAATATTATAAATTTTTTATAATAACAATGAAATATTTTACTAAATCTAACGATTAGACGCTCATGTACCCTATTGATGAAGTTTGTTGTTCTATTGAATATATTTAAAATCAAATTTACTGATGAAAATTGTTTCGTCCAATTTTCGTCATGAAAACCATAGTTTTTAAGAATTTTAATTATCAAATTTAATTATAGCTATTTAAAAATAATATAATATGTTTTTTTATAATGATTTGGTATTCTATTTAAATTTTGGAAATATAAATTCTAATTTATTATTAATTTTTGTATAATTTATTTAATTTTGGAAATATGAATTTTAATTTATTATTAATTTTTTTATAATATTTTTTTTTTGGAAATATGAATTCTAATTTATTATTAATTTTTGTATATATTTTTTAAGAAATAAATTAAAGTTTAAATATTAAAAAAAATTCTCGAAAAAAAATTTGAATTTTTTTTTTATATAATTTTCTTAAGAAGCTAATTAAAATTAAAAGAAAATAAATAAAAAAATATGAAAATTTATTTTTCTCATTAATAATTAATAATTGAAAAACTTTATTTATTAATAATCAATACTAATTTTGTTTTAACGCATCTTAAATGCATATAGATGTTCTAATACATGTTTGTTACAAGGATTTATTTTATTTTTATTATTGTTAGGGTGATGCTACGAGGATGAGGCCACCAAAGGAGGAGACATATTTGTTTCAAGGATTTATTTTATTTTTATTAGAGTGATGCTATGAAGAATATTTAAGTCATTAAAATCGTTTAAATCTAAACAATGAAGAATATTTTGAGAGGAAGTGGAGTTGAGTTATATAATGATGGCATCCTAAAAACCCTTGAACAAATAAGTTACTTTCTTAATTGAGTTTATTTTTTTTTTTAATTTAATTTTTTTATATGGTTGTAGATTAATCAATTGAAGAACTTGCTTCTTTGTAGCTATCTTATTTGTTTTATTAATGAATGAGTTGAGATGATTAGACTTGATTAGCATTAGCAAGTATATACGACTATGTTAATTATTTTTATTTATTTATAGGATGTATGATTTCACTCTCTCCACACCACTTTTAAAATATTTCTATGTTTTTAAATTTATTAATTATTATCTTTATAATAAATGTTGGTGGTTATAGGATTCTAGAATAGTCGATTTTATAGATAAATGAAAAAATTTAATAAGATTATATGTTTTTTTTTAAATGCAAATACATTTAGCAATATTAATTATTATATTTAAAAAAATACATTCTAATATAATATTTCAGAAAATTTTGATAGACATTTATGTCTTTTAATAAATTTTATTAAAATTGTGTTGATTAAGAGAGATTTAGATAATCAAAAAAGACATTAATGAATTTAGATATCCAATTTTTGAACTGATAATTTTTTGATTAAAACTTCTATTGAAATTGATGAAAAGTTTTTATCTTTTAAAAGTTATTTCTTGCTTTAATTATGGCAAATTTCATGGAACTATGTTTATGTGAAACATATGTAGAATACATTTGCTACTTTACCAACTACTAGTTTTTTAAAAGATAATTTCAAAAACAACTTACAACTCTACTCTTATAATAAACCAAAAAACCAAAAGACATTATTGTTAAAATACATACTTAAAATATTAATGTTTTTTCTCTAATATTAATTTTTTTTTTATTAATATCATTGATTAAGAATTTTTAAAAAATTAGTAAAAATGAAGAATAATTAATAAAAAAATAACATAATGATAAAAATAAATAAAGAATAAATAAAAAAATGATATCATATTTTAGTTTCCTTTCATATGCTTTAATCAGAACACATTTTGAGGAACTAGAAAATCATGATCTTACATCTCATATTTTATGGAGTAATCTTTTTTCTTTCTTGTTTTTTTCTTTAAATATTAATGTCTACAGGTTAATAATTATAATTAAAGAATAAATAAAAAATTAATATCATATTTTAATTTCCTTTCATATGCTTCAATTAGAACACATTTTGAGGAACTTGAAAATCATGGTCTTACATCTCATATTTTATAGAGTACTCTTTTTTCTTTCTTATTTTTATAAGAGTAATAATGTTCACATGCTAATAATTATAATGTTAATAATTATAATTACAGAATAAATAAAATAATGATATCATATTTAGATTTCCTTTCATATACTTCAATTAGAACACATTTTGAGGAACTAGAAAATCATGGTTTTACATCTCATATTTAATCGAGTACTTTTTTTTCTTTTTTCTTTTTGTAAAAATATTAATATTCACATGTTAATAATTATTATTTTTCATTTAAAAGTGTTTGTTTATCTTTTTTTTGTAAAAGTATTAATATTCACATGTTAATAATTGTTTTTTCCACTTAAGAGTATTTGTTTATGTATTTGTGAAAAAAAGAAAAATCAATAATTTATATCTAGGTAATATCAATTATCATTATATGAATAATATTATCATGTATACGTGAAGAAATTGTATAATTAATATAATGTTTTACTATTACAAAATCAACAGCCTAATCAATTACAAAAGGATACCACCATATATGAGAAAAGTTAATATAAAATAATTATAAATGAAATTAACAATATCATTACACTTATCATTATCACTTATCAGTTTCCATAAATTTCATGTTTTTACTCTTATAAACTAAAAATTTACACGCAATATAAACAATTATCTTTTATTTATGAAACAAAATACAATCGTTAAAGTATGGTAAAAAGTCCCGATGGCTTGAAATTTGATCCTATTATAAGGGCCAGAAAACAGCCTTTCATGGGATATGTTGAAATACTCGCTAAAGCTCTTCTCTCAGAAGATGGAATTTTTTTTTTGCTGAAGATCATGATGGACATTCAGGTAATTATGCAAGATTTGAATTTTGAAATCTGAAAAATGTAATGGAAATTGGTAACCGTTCAACATGCATTTTTGATCTGAATTTTATGTTCCAGGAAAGATGGCAGCTATAATTTATGCTGAATTTATTTACCAGTAAACAGTTTTTTTGTGCTAAATGTATAATTATGAAAGTTAAGCAATAAACAGTTTTTTGTAAACGTCAGATGAACTGTCTCAAATGACAGAATTAGATATAAAACTAAAACAGAAATGTTATATTTATTAGTATAAGTTTTTTTCCTTTATTGAAAAAAAATGTTGAAATGCTGGCTGAATGCTGATGGCACAGATTTACTATTCACGTATTCATTTTTCAATGAACTACCTGAAATGCTAGCTGAATGCGGAGGACATAGATTTACTAAGAAACACACAAATGTTACCTTACTAAATCTGCTTCATTAGGCTTAGTGTAAATTTTCTATATTTTTTTTTTTTATGAATTTGGCAACTAAATTGACCAAATTACTACTTTAAATTACTGCATCACAACTTTACAGTTTTTTTAATACATCAATCTATTAAGCACCCTCAAGAAGCCCAGTACACCTGAAATATGTAATCTAAATTTGCAATTTGTAAATTTCAAGTGTCCATATACTTCGCGATCTGGACAAAGAAACACACTGAAACCCAATGTTTCGTTACAAATATTTCACGATCTCAGACTTTAGTACAATCTGCAACATTGCTCGCGCCATCATAAAATGATTTGTCCTACAACCCATCCGTGAATATATAATTCTTCACCGCCAACTACACCAAGATGCTCCAAACATATATTGATCGGTTAAATGGGAATCGAAGTGGAGAGATAAATCACTCAGCTATGAATCCTGAATCAAAAAAAGAAATGAGTGATGAGATTATTACTTACCCTGAAACAGATTAGGGTGCCAGCATCATTGCAGGTCCCTTGGAACTCCATCTGACCTGCATTACGACAGACACCCTGTTTTTCATATCAATGGGAATGATGTGAGCATATAGATACCCCTCCGCAGTATTCTCCATAATAAAGTAGAGTAACTGCGCATCAAAACCAAAAGGCAGGACTCTCATGGCAATGTTGGCATTGCACAAAAATGAAGTGAGGTTCTACTTTTACTTTTATGACAGTTCCATGCACCCATAACAGATTTGGAAATATTCGATGACACCGACAGAAACTATAGATGTGACGATTCGTAGGAATATCTTTAACTTTAAAATTATAAAAGCTCACCCAAATTACTTCAAAGCTTTAAAATGTAGATTTGACGATTCGTAGGGATAACTTTAACTTAAAAAAAATATAAAAGCCACACAGATAACTTCAATGCTTTTTTTCAGCATAATCATTGCTTATCAAATTCAAAACTTTTAGTCACCCTTTAATTCTTTTTGTTGAATAATGTAATTTTTCTCTCATTTCTTGTTTGACTAAAATAGATAGATGGATAGGTATATTAATTGTATAGATAAAATAAGTGAAGTTGCATTTATTAGGTAGGTGAAGTTGAATAATTACATAGCATGTATTTTGATTTCAGATTTATATATGAATGTGAATAAAAGCTCAAGAACTCCATTGTTGTGTGTGTTCATACTTTGTTTTGTGAATTTTTACTTCTACTTGAACTGGAACACTTTTTAAATTTACAAGTATTTAAAGTTTTTCTTCCAACACACT
>JASDQU010241899.1:0-11602 GCA_032191745.1 Picea mariana | reverse complement strand
AAATGGTACTAATATCTTTTGCATCCAGATCTTCCCATTCCTCATTCATCATGGTTGTTGGTTTCTTTGACTTGTTTGCCAATGCTTTTTAGAGCCCTTGTTGCACTAGTAAATCCCACATCTTGAGCTTCCAAAGCTCAAAGTTGTTTTTACCATTGAACTTTTCAACTTCGAACTTCAAACTCTTCATCTTAGCCATTAGCACAAAATCTCCTAATACCCAAATCATTGTTTATAATAACCAAGGCCCTTTGAAAAATAATGTGGAGGAATAATGATATAATATTCACAAGGTTTAATAAAAAATTTAATAAATAAAACTTTTTACCAAAAAAATTTTTTTTTTTTATAAAAAATCCTTTTAATAAAAAAATTGACCTTTACTTTAATTCCTCCACCTTCTTTACTTTAACTCATTGACGTGAATTGACTTGTTCATGTATTATGCATACAATGCAAGAAAAATCCTTTTATATTTTCAAAAGTCAAGACACCATATGCGAATGTTATCTTAAGGAGTCGTTGCACTGTACCACACAACTGGACTATGGCGAGCTTCAAAGGGTCATCAAACCTTCCTAGACAGCTAGGATGCGACTATGTGGGATGGTCATCGCCCCTCTCAATAAAGCCACAATGTGACGTGCTCAATAATTTTTGAGCAAGGGAAGGTCAGCCTATACGACGTCACACCTTCCAAGAGCAGGCCCCTCTGATGATGTGGAAATTGACACACTATACATAGGTTTCACTCCTACATCTTCTCTGATAATTTGACGCCCTCGACACCCTCTCCTCCGATCAACTCTGATACCATTTGTTAGAATTGAAAATGTGGAAAACACAATTCACATATGATAATTAACAATCACACAGATAAGAAACACAAGAATTTCATGTGGTTCACCCAAATGTTGGGATACGTCCACCAAGCATAGGCATCGATTTTCTTATTATTCAGATGATGGAGATTACGACAGACTTGCAAGTCCTCTCATTCCTCTCACTCTGTCGTATCTGCCTCTACGGGCTTACATGAATTTATATACATTTACAAAAGAAACTGATTATTAAATGAACTCCTATCTATATTCTAACTTGGTCTATTTTAGTTGCAACCAATGCAGAATAATATTATCCAAATCCATCCTTGGAGGAATTCGTTGTCACCGAATCCCAACGGGTGTGACCGAAGCATGGTATATCCCTCGGTTATTTTGACGGCTTAGATGCCCTTGAGTGGTAGTTTCCCTCGAGTAATGTTGACAACTTATATTCCCTCGAGTCCTGGTTCCTTAGACCACATGATAATCTCTCAAGTCAGAGATCTATTAGAAAACAAATATTTATTTACATGTCCATCTCAAGTAAAATATTTCAATATCAACTATGTGTGTGTGTGTGTGATGATGATGATTAATGTCCACTGAGACTAGAATTGAATAGAAATTGAAAATAAAACAGTTTTTATGGTTAAAACATTTCAAAGGTGTGTTTTTAAATATGAGGGAGATGTGTAACTCCTTTCATGTTTAACATGGAGTTCACGTGTGGTAGGAAGACACACAAAAACATAGAGAACTAAGGTAAATTCATCTTAATTCTGGATCTATCATGTGTAGAGAGAGATCAAATCCCTAGAGGTGAAAGCCTTTTTTAGAGAAAAGAACTTGAAGAAGGGTTTGCATCTCAAGGAATTTGGTCTTTCTTAACTTATGATAAATCCAAAATTAAAATAAATTTAAGTTAGTTCAAATTATAATGTTGATGTAAAATTTTTTATTTTTTACTAGTCCTAAGAATGAGTGTTACACAACCATTACCTTTGTCTTGGATGTGATGGTAGCCTTAGAGAGCTCCTCACTGGTGGCTCTCATGAATTCCAATAACCAGCTGATAAGGGTCTATAACAATCACTCCATGAAAATGCAAAAAATTTCAAATTTTTTCCGTCATAACTAACCTTCATTACAAGAGAGAAATAAAACATTTAATTTTCCATAGAGTTGTTGCTATAATTATAGCCCAACATGAATTTTAATTATTATCCATAGTGATCATTATATTTGTATTTCTCTATCAAATGATATTGGAATGTTTTGTATAACAAGAAGCTTGTTTTCATACTAAGAATGAAATTGAAAAAAAAAAAAAAATCATTTGTTCTTTTGGTTACAATGATTTTATTTAGCGTAGACTCTTGTAAAGGAAGGATGCAATCTAGAATGGCTTTGCTTCATTTTATCCTCTTCATTTTATTATTTTTTTTAATTTATTATTTGTTTATCCTCTTCAATTTATTATTTATTTTTTAATTGTTGTTGGCCCCTGGATAAAATCTATGTGTCGGATTCCTTTTGATATGGAATATATATGATTTAAAATGAATCCCAGAATGAATAAGAATGAATATTTAAAACAAGATCACATGGCAGCATATACCTGTGGATTTTGAAAAAAAGTATAATGGTTAAATGTAAAAGGTTGAATGACAGGTATATGCTACTCTATGGATGTCGAGTTCATTTAAATCTGGATGGATGAAATTTCTATGACTTAGCATTCTACTACTTGCAACTATAGGACAAAGTAAAGCCTGGAACTATGTAACAACTTTCTCAGGTCAAGACAGACTTATCGAGAAATTCTTGAAATACTTCACCAAAGATAAAGGTAAATACTTCAAATACTTCATCGTTACATTATCTGTTGATTTCAACATGCATGAGATTTTATTTTCCACCTCCTAGAAACTTTATTTGTCACCTCCTTTAGTCACAGGTATTGATTTCCATGAATCAATATTTAAAGATTTTTTTTCTTTACAAATAACAGAAATACAAAGAACCCAAATGAAACAAAACAATCTTAACATGAAAGCTAATACTCTATGAACATGAGGTTTACTCACAATCAATACTTAGAAACTATAACTTTTCTATAGGTTTCCAGGCGTTCCGAGCTCATATTCTACTATTTTGTATGTTTCTTTGATCTATGTTCCTTCTCGTTGTGATCATAATCATAGTATTGACAACCTGCAATGAATGCAATCAGAATGAAGAAAATTGAAAATTGAGTGAAATTACAAAGTAATGAAGAAGTGATAGAAAAGCATGAATAATACTTTCATTCTCCATCAAATTTTGCAACAAAACTGCCCACGAAGTCTGTTGTGAGCACAAAAGACAAATTCCAAAGGCATAGAGCCTTCCGAATTCTGAAGGCATGGAGCCTTTATTTGCAATATGGATGGGCTCCACACTTGCTGCAGAGACGACCATACTATACACTAGAGTAAGTTGAAAAGCTGAGAGAACGACCGATGTGTATGACATTCTTTGTTAGATTTAGTTTGAATTTCTGCAGACGTAAAGAATGTGGAAAATCATTGTAGATAGGCATTTTGTTTGGGCTTTTATCCTTTTCCAGTGTGATAGAGTCGACTACCCCCCGTTTGTATTCAATTAAAGATATGTGTTGTGAATTTTTGTTAAGTATAGTCGAGAGGAATATAATAAAAGTTTCTTCAATGTAAGCGGTGGAACGGTGGAAAGGATTGATATTGACTGCATAATTTGTACAGAAATATCCATGAAATGTCGGCCTGCTTTGTGGATAAGATAGAAAAATATTTTATCGTCTCTGTGCAATCATGACCAGATTTGTTAGAGATTGTCATCACCCACAACTAACTGATGGAAATATTATATGATATGCATTATAGTTCGACGGTCTTCAAAATTTTATGCTTTACAAACATAAAGTGGTAATCATTGTTCAGAATAAGAGAGAAATTGTTTCGAGGGGGATTATAAATTGATAATTTGATGTGAACTTGTTGCCTCAGCGAATTACAAAAATTATATGATATGCATTATAGTTCGACGGTCTTCAAAATTTTATGCTTTACAAACATAAAGTGGTAATCATTGTTCAGAATAAGAGAGAAATTGTTTCGAGGGGGATTATAAATTGATAATTTGATGTGAACTTGTTGCCTCAGCGAATTACAAAAGGATGGATTTCCACCTAACAAGCCTGAATTTTCAATGTCGTGTTAAACATTGCATATAGGAAGTCGTAAAGTAATGATTACACCGCTACCTTGAATTACTAAGAGGATTTTCACTTCACAAGCCTGAATTTTCAATGTTGTGTTAAACATTGCATAGAGGACCCAATGGATTCACTTAAATATATCAAAGTGAGATATTATTCAATATGCTTTATAAAATTTCTTTTATATTTTTCTAAGAAAACGTCATGAATTTCTCTATGGCTGTCACTATTGAAAAAAAATGGCTTCTTTACCTCTCGATTCACATGTGGACTTTTCCCGGTATTCGTGGACTCAACGAACCACCAAAATTTCCCCCAGTCACCTTCTCACTGGTATTCTAACAATGGACATAAATTTTGCTGGCGAAAAATAATTTAAATAACCTACATTAGTTTGTTGATTTCTTACTAAAAGAATTTCCACCTCACAAGCCTGAATTTTAATGTCGTGTTAAACATTACATACAGGAAGTCACAGAGTAATTATTACACTACCGCCACGAATTAATAAAAGGATTTCCATCACACAAGCCTGAATTTTCAGTGCCGTGTTAAACATTGCATACATGACACTGCAAAATGATTAGAACGCTACTAGTGCTAGAATAAGAGATGAAATTGTTCAACCAATCATCTGATAGATAAATTTGAAATAATTAAATAAAAACTCAGGCTTTGATGAAAACATGAAATTTATGTTCAAGTCCATACAAATAGACGGTCAACGGAGTTACTTGCCTACAGCAGGTATAATAAGAAAAGTAAAAAGAGATATAGACATTTGTATAACTTTATTCATATCAAATTCCTCATTATAGTTTTACAAAGGGTCCAAAAGTTAACGACTAAACTACTTGCATGTAATTTGAAGACTCGAAGAAATACTAAATTAAGTTTACACACTTCAATAGATAACTTCCCAACAAACTATAAATTAACTTGTCGACAACTTCTTCTTTAAGTAAAGGTTAGTGACTAGATATGTGGAGGAAACAAACATACCAAAATGCCTTAAACTTAAAAGGGAAGGAGGATTTTCAAAGGAGATAAACCATTCCAAATAAAGGTGAAGAACCCGAATATTTATAATTTATGGATTGTTGGGATGAGAAAATCATGCTATAATGGATATTTTCTACATCTTTACCTATAACTCATGGTTGAAGGGTATTTTGAAGGTGTTTAAATAACTATAAAAAAATATTAAACCACATTTCATCCTAGTGATATAGAGGCCATATAGGATGAACCCTATAAGAGTAGGATAAGTACGTTCATAACATTTTTTTTTGATATTATTGGGAAGGTAGATTTAATAGATGATAGTTGATTAATAAAGTCGACTAAGTGGCTATCTGAATGGTGGAATAGGAGTTCAATTGGTTGGGAAGTTAGACTGGTTGGGAAGTTAGACTCGTGTGTAGAAGAAGTCAAAATCTAAAGAATTTTGTATACACCATCACCAATTTAAGTGGATTTCTCACAACAAAGGAGTAGATATACAATGAAAAAGTGTGATATATGTTGTATATAAAAATATTATGGTTTCTTCCACTTCTATATTTATTTAGGCTCACTTCCAGTTAAGTGGTGTAACCTCCTAGAATAAGAGGCTCTCTAATCTACCCAAGCCTAGTTCTTAATATTGATATTATAATTAGTAACTTTGGATCCAACATACTATTTATAAATTTATAAATATTTTTGAAGGTTATTAGTTATTTGTGCTCCCAATAATTCAAATTTGTCTGATAGATTGACATCAAGGTACAACTTTCATACTAAATTTGGAATTAGATATATAGATCAACATAATGTATTCCAAGAAAGAGCCTATGGCTCTAAATGACCATAATGTATTCCAAGAAAGAGCCTATGACTTTAAATGACCATATGAAAAGTTTAATGAGTTTAATTCTAATGCTTACATTTGTTTGTTTCAAGGATTTATTTAATTTAATATTTAATGAGTTTAATTTTATTGCTTACACTCGTTTATTTCAAGGATTTATTTTATTTTATTTTATTTTAGTAGGGTGATGTTACGAGGACGACAGAAGGAGGAAAGGATTGGATCTCATGAAACTTGTGTTTTATCTTACCCTCAATTTTATCTTACCGTGAGGCTTTAAAGATTTATGTCGTGGTTTTGCTTCGGGCCTATGAAAATTGGGTAATGAGTGTAACTACCTCCACCAAATTTGAAAGAACGCTTTGCACGAAACAAGCCATCACTTTAATTATTAAAATTACTCTACTAAAAAAATTAATAGAGGTAGTAAATCCATTGTTAAGCAACGCCTTCCGGAAAAGGAAAATCAGTAAACTTAGAGAAGGGGAATAATCGTAGCAATTATCTCACCGTAGCAAAAGTGGAATAATTCATATAAAAAAAAGGCAAAATTGTTGGGAAATTGTTTTCAGAAGAAGAAGTAAACCTATTTTTTTTTTTAAGTTTTATAAGAACAATTAATTAAGGAAAAATAAGATAAATTCAATATGTGCTTAGTAATACATGTTCATAATACAAATGCTTACAGCATAAATATGAAACCAATTACAACTCACCGTACATGCTACTAAAAGTAAAATTTCATATGATAATGTTTTTATAATAACAATGAAATTTTTAGTAAATCTAACAATTAGATTAGTAAAATTTAATATTATAATTTTTTATAATAACAATGAAATATTTTACTAAATCTAACGATTAGACGGTCATGTACCCTATTGATGAAGTTTGTTGTTCTATTGAATATATTTAAAATCAAATTTACTGATGAAAATTGTTTCGTCCAATTTTCGTCATGACAACCATAGTTTTTAAGAAATTTAATTATAGCTATTTAAAAATAATATAATATGTTTTTTTATAATGATTTGGTATTCTATATAAATTTTGGAAATATGAATTCTAATTTATTATTAATTTTTTTATATTTTTTTGAAGAAATAAATAAATTAAAGTTGAAATATTAAAAAAAAATCTAGAAAAAGAGATTTGAATTTTTTTTTTATATAATTTTTTTTAAGAAGTGAATTAAAATTAAAAAGAAGTAAAGAAAAAAAAATATGAAAAATTCTTTTTCTCATTAATAATTAATAATTGACAAACTTTATTTATTAATAATTAATACTAATTTTGTTTTAACGCACTTTTAATGCATATAGATGTTCTAATACATGTTTGTTACAAGGATTTATTTTATTTTTATTATTATTAGGGTGATGCTACGAGGATGAGGCCACCGAAGGAAGAGACATGTTTGTTTCAAGTATTTATTTTATTTTTTTATTTTATTGTTATTAGAGTGATGCTATGAAGAATATTTAAGTCAATAAAATCATTTAAATCTAAACAATGAAGAATATTTCGAGAGGAAGTGGAGTTGAGATATATAATGATGACATCCCTAAAAACCCTTCAACAAACAAGTTACTTTCTTAATTGAGTTTATTTTTTTATTTTTAATTTAATTTTTTTACATGGTTGTAGATTAATCAATTGTCAAAGACTTGCTTCTTTGTAACTATCTTATTTGTTTTATTAATGAATGCGTTGAGATGATTAGACTTGATTATGTTGTATTAAGGATGCCTTAACTTATTATATGATAGAAGATAGTAGTTAATTATTTTTATTTATTTATATATATAGGATGTATGATTTCACTTTCTCCCCCACCACTTTTGAAATATTTCCATGTTTTCAAATTTATTAATTATTGTCCTTATAATAAATGTTGGTGGTTATCAGAATAGTTAATTTTATAGATAAATGAAAAAATTTAATAAAGTTATATGTTTTTTTTTTAAATACAAATACATTTAGCAATATTAATTATTATATTAAAAAAAAAATACATTCTAATATAATATTTCAGAAAATTTTGATAAACATTTATGTCTTTTAATAAATTTTATTATAGTTGTTTAAATTTGTATTGATTAGGAGAGATTTAGATAACCAAAAGGGACATTAATGAATTTAGATATCCAATTTTTAGGTTGATAAGGTTTTGATTAGAAATTCTATTGAAATTGATGAAATTTTTTTATCTTTTAAAAGTTATTTCTTCCTTTAATTACCGCAAATTTCATGGAACTATGTTTATGTGAAACATATGTAGAATACATTTGCTACTTTACTAACCACTAGTTTTTTAAAAGATAATTTAAAAAGCAACTTACAATTCTACTCGTCTAATAAACCCAAAAACCAAAAGACATTATTGTTAAAATACATATTTAAAATGTTTACTTAAAATATTAATGTTTTTCTCTAATATTATTTATTTTTTTATTAATATCATTGATTAAAAATCTTTTAAAAATTAGTAAAAATGAAAAATAATTAATAAAAAAATAACATAATGATAAAAGTAATTAAAGAATAAATAAAAAATCGATATCATATTTTAGTTTCCTTTCATATGCTTCAATTAGAACACATTTTGAGGAACTGGAAAATCATTATCTTACATCTCATATTTTATGGAGTACTCTTTTTTCTTTAAATATTAATGTTCACATGTTAATAATTATAATTAAAGAATAAATAAAAAATTAATATCATTTTTTAGTTTCCTTTCATATGCTTTAATTAAAACACATTTTGAGGAACTCGAAAATCATGATCTTACTTAAGAGTGTTTGTTTATCTTTCTTGTTTTTGTAAAAGTATTAATATTCACATGTTAATCATTGTTTTTTCCACATAAAAGTATTTGTTTATGTGTTTGTGAAAGAAGGAAAAATTATTAATTTATATCTGGATAATATCAATTATCATTATATGAATAATATTATCATTATATGAATAATATTATCATTGTATAATTAATATAATGTTTTACTATTACAAAATTAACAACCTAATGAATTAAAAAGGATACCACCACATACATATATATGAGAAAATTTAATATAAAATAATTATAAACAAAATTAACAATATCTATGTGTTTGTGAAAGAAGGAAGAATCAATAATTTATATCTGAGTGATATCAATTATCATTATATAAATAATATTATCATGTATACCAAACTAAATTGTATAATCAATATAATGTTTTATTATTACAAAATCAACAACCTAATGAATTACAAAAGGATACCACCATATATATATAAGAAAAGTTAATATAAAATAATTATAAATGAAATTAACAATATCTATGTGTTTGTGAAAGAAAGAAGAATCAATAATTTATATCTCGATGATATCAATTATCATTATATAAATAATATTATCATGTATGCTTGAAGAAATTGTATAATTAATATAATGTTTTACTATTACAAAATCAACAACTTAATGAATTACAAAAGGATACACCATATATGAGAAAAGTTAATATAAAATAATTATAAATGAAATTAACAATATCGTTACACTTATCATTATCACTTATCAGTTTCCCTAAATTTCATGTTTTTACTCTTATATATAAACAATTATCTTTTATTTATGAAACAAAATACAATCGTCCTCACTTCTATTGAGGATCAATTTAAAAAAAAACCAATACCTTGAATGTAAAGTATGGTAAAAAGTCCCGATGGCTTGAAATTTGATCCTATTATAAGGGCCAGAAAACAGCCTTTCATGGGATATGTTGAAATACTCGCTAAAGCTCTTCTCTCAGAAGATGGAATATTTTTTTTGCTGAAGATCATGATGGACATTCAGGTAATTATGCAAGATTTGAATTTTGAAATCTGAAAAGATGTAATGGAAATTGGTAACCGTTCAACATGCATTTTTGATCTGGAATTTTATGTTCCAGGAAAGATGGCAGCTATAATTTATGCTGAATTTATTTAGCGGTAAACAGTTTTTTTGTGCTGAATGTATAATTATGAAAGTTAAGCAATAAACAGTTTTTTTTGTAAAAATCAGATGAAAACAGAAATATTATATTTATGAGTATAAGTTTTTTTCCTTTATTGAAAAAAAAATGTTGAAATGCTGGCTGAATGCTGATGGCACAGATTTACTATTCACGTATTCATTTTTCAATCAACTACCTGAAATGCTAGCTGAATGCGGAGGACATAGATTTACTAAGAAACACACAAATTTTACCTTCCTAAATATGCTTCATTAGGTTTAGTGTAAATTTTCTATGTTTTTTTTTTTTTGAATTTGTCAACTAAATTGACCAAATTGCTCGTTTAAATTACTGCATCACAACTTTACAGTTTTTTTAATGCATAAATCTATTAAGCACCCTCAAGAAGCCAAGTACACCTGAAATATGTAATCTAAATTTGCAATTTTGTAAATTTCAAGTGTCCATATACTTCGCCATCTGGACAAAGAAACACACTGAAACCCAATGTTTCGTTACAAATATTTCACGATCTCAGACTTCAGTACAATCTGCAACATTGCTCGCGCCATCATAAAATGATTTGTCCTACAACCCGTCCGTGAATATATAATTCCTCACCGCCAACTGCACCAAGATGCTTCAAACATATATTGATCGGTTAAATGGGAATTGAAGTGGAGAGATAAATTACCCAGGAATCACTCAGCTATGAATCCTGAATCAAAAAAAGAAATGAGGGATGAGATTATTACTTACCCTGAAACAAATTAGGGTGCCAGCATCATTGCAGGTCCCTTGGAACCCCATCTGACCTGCATTACGACAGACACCCTGTTTTCATATCAATGGGAATGAAGTGAGCATATAGATACCCCTCCGCAGTATTCTCCATAATAAAGTAGAGTAACTGCGCATCAAAACCAAAAGGCAGGACTCTCATGGCAATGGTGGCATTGCACAAAAATGAAGTGAGGTTCTACCTTTTATGACAGTTCCATGCACCCATAACAGATTTGGAAATATTCGATGACACCGACAGAAACTATAGATGTGACGATTCGTAGGAATATCTTTAACTTTAAAATTATAAAAGCTCACCCAAATTACTTCAAAGCTTTAAAATGTAGATTTGACGATTCGTAGGGATAACTTTAACTTAAAAAAAATATAAAAGCCACACAGATAACTTCAATGCTTTTTTTCAGCATAATCATTGCTTATCAAATTCAAAACTTTTAGTCACCCTTTAATTCTTTTTGTTGAATAATGTAATTTTTCTCTCATTTCTTGTTTGATTAAAACAGATAGATGGATAGGTATATTCTTGTTTGACTAAAACAGATAGATGGATAGGTATATTAATTGTATAGATAAAATAAGTGAAATTGCATTTATTAGGTAGGTGAAGTTGAATAATTACATAGCATGTATTTTGATTTCAGATTTATATATGAATGTGAATAAAAGCTCAAGAGCTCCATTGTTGTGTGTGTTCATACTTTGTTTTGTGAATTTTTACTTCTACTTGAACTGGAACACTTTTTACATTTACAAATATTTAAAGTTTTTCTTCCAACACACTCATGGTTTATCAAATTCAAAACTTAATTACAAATATATGTTTCAAATTATAATTATTATTATATTTAATATACATTTATGATACTAAAATAAATAATATATTACACTATACTTTAAA
>JASDQU010241898.1:94830-116987 GCA_032191745.1 Picea mariana | reverse complement strand
AATCCTTGGCTGTAGCTTCCTCTGACACATTCAGTAATACTGAATCGGAGAGACACAGTCGGATTGTGCTCTTTGCCTTCCAATCAAACTTTTTCCAGTCATCTGCAGAAGTTCCTGTAGGTGCAGTACTTGGATCTACCACGATCCATTGATCTCTGTCCACCAATATATCTTCCATCTTGATCTTCCACAGCTCAAAACTTTTCCCATTAAACTTCTCCATCTCCATCTTCAAATTGCTTGCCATTTCTTTTCACCTAAAAAAGCAATACCACATATCTCCCACTGTAACAAGGCTTATCACAGTCCCGAGCCAAACCCTTGAACACAAAGGCGTCCCCCTGAAGCCAATAAAGCTCTGATACCAAATGTAGATTTTAACCTTGTACAATATCTACTGCAAACAAATATTAAGAAAAAGTAGAGAAAATATACAATGGCAAATACAAACATTACACAGATATTTTTCCCTTGGAAACCCAAACCGGGAAAACCAACATATTCTATATTTATTCATAGTGATACATGTTTACAATACAATATACATATAGGAGCCAACGACATCCAAAACCCTAACCCAATGACCTGGATTGGTCCAAAACCCTAATTCCTTAATCAGAAATAGAAAACCATTGGCAAAAACCATGTGTCGAATAACCACCTAAAGACATTGGAGGAAACCATAAGGTGCACTAAATGTCTTTATGATCATCAAAAGAGAAGACCAAGTTTCCAAAAGGCTTGGGAAGACAAGATTAAAAACAAGGTGGAACAGAGGAAGAAGGGGACCAAGCCTCCATTTATTAGAAATACTGCGTAAGAACAACCAACTCTCAAGGATCCCATAATGACTGAGACAGTGGGGTAAAGACTAGGGAAACAACCTATTCAACATTGGGATTGTGGCAGAGATAATATGTACAGAGATTGCCCTCTAAGAGGTGAAAAAGTGAAGAATGCGTACAACATATAGCAAGCTGTGACAATTGAAGACATGGGTAGGAATGTACGAAGGATTTACGCAGCCCTGGATAAAAAACAAGCCAAGTTTAAGTCACACGTGATTGAAATAGAAGGTAAGATTAATGACCAACCCATTGCTATTTTAATTGACTAAAGATCTAGTCATAGTTATCTAGATCCTAAGATGGTGGAGATATTTCAATTTCCCAGAAAGAATCTTGGAAAACCTTGGTTGGTGCAGCTAGCTACATGGGCAAAAAGGAAAATTAATGAGATGGTTAAAGCATGCCCAATGGAAATGAATGGACTATGCACAAAAGATGATTTGAATATCATACCTTTGGGCTCCCATGATTGCCTCATAGGCATGGATTGGTTGGACCAGCACCATGTTGTTCTAGACTGTTACAATAAGGCATTTACTTGCCTGGATGAGGAAGGAAACTTAAGAACAATTCATGGAATTCCAAGAGGTGAAACTATTAGAGATGTTTCAACATTGCAATTAAAGTAAAGCTACAAGAAAGGATGTCAAGTATTTGCACCGCATGTGGAGGAGGCACCTAAAGATAAAGTGCCAAATGTTGAAGACTACACAATACTGATATAATTTGAATATTTTTTTAAAGAGATACCGTGGTTTCCACCAAAAAGATATTGATTTCTTTATAAATATGATGTCAAGAGAAACTCCTGCATCCAAGACTCCTTGTAGGCTAACTACACCAGAGTTGAAGGAATTACAGATGCAACTCGAAGATCTTCTGAAGAAGGGGTATATACACCCAAATGTGTCGCCTTGGGGTGCTCCGGTATTGTTTGTGAAGAAGAAGGATGTACATTGCTACTTTCTATCGACTTCAGGAAGTTGAACAAAGTAACAGTAAAGAACAAGTATCCTTTTCCAAGGATAGATGACCTCTTTGATTAGTTGAGGGGTGCGTAAATATTTTAAAATATCGATCTCAGATCTGGATATCATGAGGTAATAATTAAAGAGGAAGACATTAGCAAGGCCTTCTTTTGAAAGAGGTATGAAAATTACAAGTTTGAAGTGGTGCCTTGCGGGTTGACAAATGCACTAGTTGTATTCATGTGTCTAAGGAATGGAGTTTTGAGAAATTACCTTGATAAGTTTATCGCTGTATTTGTGGATGACATACTTATTTACTCAAAATTTGAAGAAGAGCACGAGCAACACTTGAGGATGGTGCTAAAAGTGTTGAAAGTGCATCAGTTCTATGCCAAGATAAGCAAGTGCTCATTTTACCAACAACAAATTCATTACTTGGGTTGTATCATCTTAGGGGAAGGGATAGTAGCAGATCCAGAAAAGATAAGGGGCATTGAAGAATGGCCAACACTGAGAAATGTCATAGAGGTGAGGTCCTTAATGGGACTTGCAGGTTATTACAAAAGTTTTATTGAAGGCTTCTAAAAAATTGTGCACCCCGTTACATCCTTGCAAAATAAATTTATGTGATTTGAATGTACTCCAAATTGTTTAAGGATTTTTCAGCACTTGAAGAGTTTATTGACAAGTGCACCAATTTTGAGAATTGTTGATCCAGATGAAGACTTCATTGTATGTACGAATGCTTGCAAATAAGGACTTGGGGGAGTCCTTAGTCAGAATGGATGTGTGATATGTTACGAATCAAGGAAGCTAGAAGAGCATGAAAGGCTCTATGCTACCCATGAATTAGAATTGGTAGCCATAGTGCATGCCTTGAAGATGTGGTGGCACTATATCATGGGTAAAATATTTGAGTTGAGAACATACCATAGTGGTCTGAGATACCTGTTTGGACAACCAAGTTTAAATTCTAGACAAAGCAAGTGGTTAGAATTCCTTAATGAGTATGACTTTGACATAAAGCATATCAAAGGAAAAGAGAACAAGGTGGTTGACACACTCAACAAGAGGGTGCACTAAATGCATGCTACAACTATTAGCACATACAAATTGGATTTGAGTGACATAATTTTAGAAGTTTCCAAATTAGACCAGCGTTATGTGGACATAAAGGTGAAATTACAACAAGGTATGCCACAACAAGAATTGCAAAGTTATGAGCCAAGAGAAGATGGAATCCTCATCTGTAGGCGCATAGTTTATGTGTTGAATGTTCATGAGTTGAAAAATATGTTATTCTCAGAGATGCATAAAGTTACTTATGCAGGACATCCAGGCTACCAGAAGACAATAACAATGGTAAAAAATAAATACTATTGGCCAGGAATGAAAAAGGAGGTTGTTCATTTTATCTTTAGATGCCTTGAATCTAAAAAGGTCAAAGCTTAGCACATACATCTAGTTGGTTTGCTACAACCTTTTCCCATCCATGAGTGAAAGTGGGAAGTTGTGAACATGGATTTCATTACTAATCTACATAGGACTGCTAAGCAACATGATTCTATTATGGTAGTGGTGGACAAGCTTAATAAAGTTGCCCATTTTATTCTAGTGAAGTCATCGCACAAGACAACCAACATTACTGATATATACATGTGAGAAATTGCTAGATTGCATGGTGTACCCAAGACAATTGTGTTTGACAGGGATCCCAAGTTTAGATCGAACTTTTGGATAGGGATATTCTAAGGATTTGGGACAAAACTGAACTTTAACACAACATATCACCTTGAGTCAAATGGACAAATAGAGAGGGTAAATCATGTGACTGAAGATATGCTTAGGATATACGTGATGGATAAACCATCAAAATGGAAAGACTACCTTCACGTGGTAGAGTTTGCTTACAAGAATGGGTATCCATAATCTTTAAAGATGAGCCCATTTGAGGCACTTTATGGTAGAAAGTGAAATACACTAGTGAGTTGGGATAACCTAGAAAACACGTAGTGGTTGGGCCAGATCTGCTACAAAAAATGGAAGAACATATGGTAAAGATAAGGCATAATATAAAGGTTGTACAAGATAGACAAAACGGCTACATAGATAAATGCAGAACCCACAGGGAGTTCAAAGTGGGTGACCTCCTGTTTCTGAAAGTAAAAGCCAGACATAGTTCTCTAAAGTTGAGAAGTTGTTCTAAATTGGCAACATGCTACTGTGGACCTTTTGAAATTCTACATAGGATTGGCCCTGTAACATATATGATGGCATCTCCTGCATCCTTGTATATTAATATTGTTTTCCATGTATCATTGCTTATGGAGTATGTACCTGATGCTAAACATATTATTGATTGGAATTTCATTCAATTGGAGCTAGAAGGCGAATTTCGAGTGCAACGAGTTTGAAAATTGGATCGAAAAATCAAACAGCTTCAGAATCGAGTCATAGAGCTAGTAAAGGTCCAATGGACCTGGTACAGTTTTGAGGATGCAACTTCGGAGTGCGAGGATTCTATGCGAGCAGAGTATTGTCATCTTTTTGAACACTTTTAGAATTGTGTATGTACATGTGTATATAATACACCGAGGACAATGCATAAATAAAGGGGAGGGGAATGTAATGTCCCTAATCTCAATCCCACTTGTAATTGTACATATAGGTTGGTGACCCGTAGGCACTAATTTGTGGTTTTGCATGCACTTGAGTAGTGCATGAGGTTTTGTTGTCAAAGAAAGGGTTTACACATTCCATAGTGTTGTGCGCACTTGAGTAAGTGCATATGGATTTCACACCAAGCGAAGGGTGCACACATTCCATAGTGTTGTGTGCATCCAAGTGAGTGTGCGAGGATGATCAAGTCATTTATATATATGGATGCATATGTATTTGAGGTCAAAGATCCTGTGTGGTTATGAGGCTGGTGAGTCAGGATGCAAATAGGCCAATGCACCTATCCTTGTAAAATGTAATCACACTCAAGTTATTAATGATATCACATCTTTGTGCACAAACAAATCAGACAAAAATAGACGGGGGGATAAACTCCACTGAAAAAAGGAAAAGGGCTAGGATTTTAAGAGAGGGGCTAAGCCAAGGGGGCTTAAGTCCAAGGGAATATTTTAGTAATATTTCATAAAAGTGTAATTTTGAATATTTATTTATCCTAAGCTCTCGAGGGATGGGAACGAGTCACAAAGTGGATAAATCTAATTCCGAACGTGACAAGTGTCTAGTTTGAGGCATGCAATATGTATTGTTGGCCTTAATGTAATTCGGGGGGAAACCTCTTCATTTCTCACTTTTTTCGTCATCTTTCAGACGAACTCTCCTCTGGTGGAAAATTCATGTTTACTGTAACTTACTGTCGTTGTATAACCCTATGCTTGGGAAAAATTGGTTTAGGTAGAAGAGGTGGGTTTTAAGGTCTGTGGGAATTCAGGTCCTTCATGGGACTTGCAGGTTACTACAAAAGTTTTATTGAAGGCTTCTAAAAAATTGCACACCCCATTACATCCTTGCAAAAGAAATTTGTGTGATTTGAATGAACTCCGAATTGTTTAAGGATTTTTCAACACTTGAAGAGTTTATTGACAAGTGCAGCGATTTTGAGGATTGTTGATCCAGATGAAGACTTCATTGTATGTAAGAATGCTTGCAAAGAAGGACTTGGGAGAGTCCTTAGTCAAAATGGATGTGTGATATGTTACGAATAAAGGAAGCTAAAAGAGCATGAAAGGCTCTATGTTACCCATGAATTAGAATTGGTAGCCATAGTGCATGCCTTGAAGATGTGGTGGCACTATATCATGGGTAAAATATTTGAGTTGAGAACAGACCATAGTGGTCTGAAGTATGTGTTTGGACAACCAAGTTTAAATTCCAGAGAAAGCAGGTGGTTAGAATTCTTTAGTGAGTATGACTTTGACATAAAGCATATCAGAGGAAAAGAGAACAAGGTGGTTGACACACTCAGCAGGAGGGTGCACAAAATGCATGCTACAACTATTAGCATGTACAAATTGGATTTGAGTGACATAATTTTAGAAGTTTCCAAATTAGACAAGCACTATGTGGACATAAAGGCGAAATTACAACAAGGTATGCCACAACAAGAATTGCAAAGTTATGAGCTAAGAGAGGATGGAATCCTCATCTATAGGCACATAGTTTATGTGTCAAATGTTCATGAGTTGAAAAATATGTTATTCTCAGAGATGCATAAAGCTACTTATGCAGGACATCCAGGCTACCAGAAGACAATAACAACGATAAAAAAGAAATACTATTCGCCAGGAATGAAAAAGGAGGTTTTTGATTTTATCTTTAGATGCCTTGAATCTAAAAAGGTCAAAGCTTAGCACATACATCTAGTTGGTTTGCTACAACCTTTTCCCATACATGAGTGGAAGTGGGAAGTTGTAAACATGGATTTCATTACTAAGCTACATAGGACTGCTAAGCAACATGATTCTATTATAGTAGTGGTGGACAATCTTACTAAAGCTACCCATTTTATTCCAGTGAAGTCAATGCACAAGACAACCAACATTAATGATATATACATGCGAGAAATTGCTAGGTTGCATGGTGTACCCAAGACAATTGTGTTTGAGAAGGATCCCAAGTTCAGATCAAACTTTTGGATAGGGATATTCTAAGGATTTGGGACAAAATTGAACTTTAGCCCAACATATCACTTTGAGTCAAATGGACAAATAGAGAGGGTAAATCAAGTGACTGAAGATATGCTCAGGATGTACGTGATGGATAAACCATAAAAATGGGAAGACTACCTTCATGTGGTAGTGTTTGCTTTCAACAATGGATATCCATCATCTTTAAAGATGATCCCATTTGAGACACTTTATGGTAGAAAGTGAAACACACTAGTGAGTTGGGATAAACCAGAAGAACACGCAGTGGTTGGGCCAGATTTAGTCCAGGAAATGGAAGAACATGTGGTAAAGATAAGGCATAATTTAAAGGTTGTACAAGATAGACAAAAAGGCTGCGTAGATAAACGCAGAACCCATAGGGAGTTCAAAGTGGGTGACCATATGTTTCGTAAAGTAAAAGCCAGACACAGTTCCCTAAAGTTGGGAAATTGTTCTAAGTTGGTAGCATGCTACTATGGACCTTTTGAAATCCTAAATAGGATTGGCCCTGTCGCATATATGATGGCATCTCTTGCATCCTTGCATATTAATATTGTTTTCCATGTATTATTTCTTAAGGAGTATGTACATGATGCTAATCATATTATTGGTTGGAATGTGATTAAGGTGGAGCTAGAAGACGATTTTCGAGTGCAACCAGTTTACAAATTGGATCAAAAAATCAAACAACTTCAGAATCGAGTCATAGAGCTAGTAAAGGTCCAATCAACCTGGTACAGTCCCGAGGATGCAACTTGGGAGTGTGAGGATGCTATGCGAGCAAAGTATCCTCATATTTTTGAACACTTTTAAAATTGTGTATGTACATGTGTATATAATGCACTGAGGTCAATGCATAAATAAAGGGGAGGGGAATGTAATGTCCCTAATTTGAATCCCACTTGTAATTGTACGTATAGGCTGGTGACCTGTTGGCACTAAGTTGTGGTTTTTCATGCACTTGAGTAGTGCAAAAGATTTTGTTGTCAAAGAAAGGGTGCACACATTACATAGTGTTGTGTGCACCTAAGTAAGTGCATATGGATTTCGCACCAAGCGAAAGGTGCACACATTCCATAGTGTTGTGTGCATCTAAGTGAGTGTGCGAGGATGACCGAGTCATTTATATATATGGATGTATATGTATTTGAGGTCGAAGATCCTGTGTGGTTACGAGGCTGGTGAGTCGGGATGCAAATAGGCCAGTGCGCCTATCCTTGTAAAATGTAATCACACTCAAGTTATTAATAATATCACATCGTTTTTCACAAACAAATCAGACAAAAATAGACAGGGGGCTAAACTCCACCGAAAAATGGAAAAGGGGCTAGGATTTTAAGAGAGGGGCTAAGCCAAGGGGGCTTAAGTCCAAGGGAATATTTTAGTAATATTTCATAGAAGTGTAATTTACGAATATTTATTTATCTTAAGCTCGCGAGGGATGGGAACGAGTCACAAAGTGGATAAAGCTAATTCTGAAGGTGACAAGCGTCCAATTTAAGGCATGCAATATATATTGTTGGCCTTAGTGTAATTCGGGGGGAACCCTTTTCATTACTCACTCTTTCCGTCATCTTTCAGACGAACTCTCCTATGGTGGAAAATTCATGTTTACTGTAACTTACTGTCATTGTATAACCCTGTGCTTGGGAAAAATTGGTTTAGGTAGAAGAGGTGGGTTTTCAGGTCTGTGGGAATTCAGATCCTTCATTGGACTTGCAGGTTATTACAAAAGTTTTATTTAAGGATTTTAAAAAATTGCGCACCCCATTATATCCTTGCAAAATAAAGTTGTGTGATTTGAATGGACTTCGAATTGTTTAAGGATTTTTGAGCACTTGAAGAGTTTATTGACAAGTGCACCAATTTTGAGAATTGTTGATCCAAATGAAGACTTCATTGTATGTACGAATGCTTGCAAAGAAGGACTTGGGGGAGTCCTTAGTTAGAATGGATTTGTGAAAGGAAGCTAAAAGAGCATGACAGGCTCTATGCGACCCATGAATTAGAATTGGGAGCCATAGTGCATGCCTTGAAGATGTGGTGGCACTATATCATGGGTAAAATATTTGAGTTGAGAACAGATCATAGTGGTATGAAATATCTGTTTAGACAACCAAGTTTAAATTCCAGACAAAGTAGGTGGTTAGAATTCCTCAGTGAGTATGACTTTGACATAAAGCATATCAGAGGAAAAGAGAACAAGGTGGTTGACGCACTCAATAGGAGGGTGCACGAAATGCATGCTACAACTATTAGCATGTACAAATCAGATTTGAGTGACAAAATTTTAGAAGATTCCAAATTAGACCAGCGCTATGTGGACATAAAGGCGAAATTACAACAAGGTATGCCACAACAAGAATTGCAAAGTTATGAGCTAAGAGAGGATGAAATCCTCATCTATAGGTGCATAGTTTATGTGTCGAATGTTCATGAGTTGAAAAATCTATTATTCTCAGAGATGCATAAAGTTACTTATGCAGGACATCCAAGCTACCATAAGACAATAACAACAGTAAAAAATAAATACTATTGGACAGGAATGAAAATGGAGGTTGTTGATTTTATCTTTAGATGCCTTGAATCTAAAAAGGTGAAAGATTAGCACAAACATCTAGTTGGTTTGCTACAACCTTCTCCCATCCATGAGTGGAAGTGGGAAGTTGTAAACATGGATTTCATTACTAAGCTACATAGGACCGCTAAGCAACATGATTATATTATGGTAGTGGTGGACAAGCTTACTAAAGATGCCTGCTTTATTCCAGTGAAGTCAATGAACAAGAAAACCAACATTACTGATATATACATGTGAGAAATTGCTAGGTTGCATTGTGTACCAAGACAATTGTGTTTGACAGGGATCCCAAGTTCAGATCGAACTTTTGGAAAGGGATATTCTAAGGATTTGGGACAAAAATGAACTTTAGGACAACATATCACCCTGAGTCAAATGGACAAATAGAGAGGGTAAATCAGGTGACTGAAGATATGTTGAGGATGTACATGATGGATAAACCATCAAAATGGGAAGACTACCTTCACATGGTAGAGTTTTCTTACAACAATGGGTATCCATCATATTTAAATATGAGCCCATTTGAGGCACTTTATGGTAGAAAGTGAAACACACTAGTGAGTTGGGATAACCCAGAAAAACACACAGTGGTTGGGCCAGATCTGGTCCAGCATATGGAAGAACATATGGTAAAGATAAGGCATTATTTAAAGGTTGTACAAGACAGACAAAAAGGCTGCATAGATAAATGCAGAACCCACAGGGAGTTCAAAGTGGGTGACCACGTGTTTCTGAAAGTAAAAGCCAGACATAGTTCCCTAAAGTTGGGAAATTATTCTAAGTTGTTAACATGCTACTGTGGACCTTTTGAAATCCTAAATAGGATTGGCCCTGTTGCATATATGTTGCCATCTCTTGCATCCTTGTATATTAATATTGTTTTTCATGTATCATTGCTTAAGGAGTATCTACCTGATGCCAATCATATTATTGATTGGAATGTGATTCAAGTGGATCTAGAAGGCGATTTTCGAGTGCAACGAGTTTTCAAATTGGATCGGACAATCAAACAACTTCATAATCTAGTCATAGAGCTAGTAAAGGTCCAATGGACCTGGTACAATCCCGTGGATGCAACTTGGGACTGCAAGGATGCTATGCGAGTAGAGTATCCTCATCTTTTTGACACTTTTAAAATTGTGTGTGTACATGTGTATATAATGCACCGAGGACAATGCATAAACAAAGGGGAGGGGAATGTAATGTCCCTAATCTGAATCCCACTTGTAATTCTACATATAGGCTGGTGACCCATTGGCACTAAGTTGTGGTTTTGCATGCACTTGAGTAGTGCGCGAGGTTTTGTTGTTAAAGAAAGGTTGCACACATTCCATAGTGTTGTGTGCACCTGAGTAAGTGCGTATGGATTTCACACCAAGCGAAGGGTGCACACATTCCATAGTGTTGTGTGCATCTAAGTGAGTGTGCAAGGATGACCGAGTCATTTATATATATATGGATGTATATATATTTTAGGTCGGAGATCCTGTGTGGTTATGAGGCTGGTGAGTGGGGATGGAAATAGGCCAGTGCGTCTATCCTTGTAAAATGTAATCACACTCAAGTTATTAATAATATCACATCGTTTCGCACAAATAGATCAGAGAAAAAGACATGGGGGGATAAAATCCACCGAAAAAGGGAAAATGGGATAGGATTTTAAGAGAGGGGATAAGCCAAGGGGGATTAAGTCCAAGGGAATATTTTAGTAATATTTCATGAAAGTGTAATTTATGAATATTTATTTATCCTAAGCTCCTGAGGGATGGGAACGAGTCACAAAGTGGATAAAGCTAATTCTAAAGGTGACAAGTGTCCAGTTTAAGGCATGTGATATATATTGTTGGCCTTAGTGTAATTCAGGGAGAACCCTTTTCATTACTCACTCTTTTCGTCATCTTTCAGACGAACTCTCCTCTGGTGAAAAATTCATGTTTACTGTAACTTATTGTTGTTGTATAACCCTTTGCTTGGGAAAAAATGGTTTAGGTAGAAGAGGTGGGTTTTCAGGTCTGTGGGAATTCTCTCCAGGTGAGATATTTTTTTTTGAAGAGATAAGTTCTTAGTTATGTGAACATTCTCTCCAGATGAGAGAATTGTTTGGAATTATTCCCTGGTGCGCTGGGCATTAGTTTCGTTGCTCAGAGACTTCCTATATAGCCTATTGTTGAAGCCCTAGAAGCGAAGTGGGGAAATCAAAGGACTTTTGAGCAGAGAAGGGGCACACTTCTTAGGGTGGGACAAGCATATGGGGAATGAGGGATTGTAGACTAGTTGCAATAGTGGGCACTTGGTACTGAGTAATTATATTGTTTATCAGACCTTAGAATGTTATTAGGAATCCTTTTTCCCTGGTGGAGTTTAAGCCCGAGCTTGGGGGTGACTTATTGATGAAAGACTATGAGTAACAAAGTCTATGGCTGGGAGGAACGTCTGAGTCCTGTGTGCAGTCAATGAATTTTCATAAAAGATAAGTGTCATTTATGTGCCTGTCTCTTTTATTGTGTGCTAATTACTTATGTTAATATGGGTTTAATTCTTGTATGATGTTGCATATAAGTAGTTGTTGTTATTCTGTATATGTTGCTTGCACATGTATGTGTGGTGTTGATATTCCATAATTTTAGTCATACATGTTGAGTATGACAATTGTTATTAGTTATTGATGTTAAGTTAACTATATAATAATATCCACGAGTCTCTAAGGTGAGGCTAGAACGATCGTGTGCATAAGAGACTAGGTTTGTTGTATGCGCAAGGAATCAATCCTCATGTATAGTAAGAACAACACTCTTATGTGATACCATAATGCTATGCACACCATGTTTAGCACATGTTCTGGGTGGATTATATGCATAATAATGCTTATGTGTTCAACATACTCATGCACACAGTTGTATTGAATTACTTCCACTATTAGAAGTTGTGTTAGAAGAGAAAAGTTATGTGATGTGACCAACATGGGATTCTGTGCGTTATTTGCAAGTAATCATGTGCAGATCTAAGCTATAGAGTAGAATCTATGCACTAGATTTTGGAGTAGCGTTGCTCAATTGTAAATTGGGGATGTTACATATTTTTATCAGAGTGATAGAAGTTGATATTGTGTGGCGTGGCCCAATTTGGTGGTTGGGGGTGCTACAGGAAAAGATTTGGTGAAATATACATTATAAAAATAACTGTAATTCATTTTACACACATTTAAGAATGGTGACAATGTCTCATTGGGAGGAATTTTCAAGTCAATATTAACCATGATAGCCTAAAGTACTTTTATGTCGCTCACCAAAGTTGAAACAACAAATATTAAGGGAGTCTCATAACTCTCCAAAGTGGGACATTAAAGGTTTCTTAAAACATATCAAAATATCTTAAAAAAATTGGGGAAGGAATGGAGAAGGATATTAAAAAATCTGTAAGGGCATGCTAGGTATGCCAAAGAAAAAAAGGAGATACCATTAAGACTTCAAGGTTACTTAAATACTTACACACACCTAATCAAAGATGGGAATAAATGTTAATGGCATTCATTATACGACTATCAAAATCAAAGGGTAAGGATGCCTTTTTTGTGGTTGTGGGTAAAATAATTAAAATATGAACATTTTTGTGGAATTCATAGTACATATATTACAAACCATGTGGTAAAATTTTTCATGAAATAAATTCATAGGCTTCATGGATTTCCTAAGGTAATAGTAAGTGATAGAGAACCAAAATTCCAAGCAAATTTTGGAAGTATTTGTGGAAGATAACATGGAAAACAATAGGCATGAGTTTGGCTTATCATCCATAAGCAAAGGGTCATATGGAAATAATGAACAAATGTTTGGAGGGTTATCTTCATTGTTATTCTCCAGACAAATAAGTCCAATGGGTCAAGTGGTTTCCTCTAGAAAAATGGTGGTATAAATGTCATCCATCACATAACTAATGAGATGTATGCAAGCTATTTATGGATATCCATGTCCTAACATCACATCTTATATGCAGGGCCATTCCAAAGTATAGGACGTAGACTCATGTATTGAGAAGACTCAAGAAACTTTCTAAAGAATTAAATAAAATCTTTGAATGGCCCAAAACAAGATGAACCGATAAGAAAATCAACATCATAGAAAAATACAGCTTGAGGTGGGGGGATTGAGTACATATGTGACTCCAACCATATAAACAATCCACTCTCAAACAAAAGAAGAATTGCAAACTAAATCCAAAATTTTATGGACCCTACAAGATCCTTCGCAAGAAGTGGCCTATGAGTTGGATTTGGTTTCTTGACACAGTCATAAGGTTTTACAGGTCTCATTGCTAAAAAAGGTTGTTGGGTAGGCTATTCCAATCCATATATAACTTCTAGAATTAGATGAAGTAGGAAATTTGATTCTTTAACCAGAATAATTTAGACAACGATGTTCTCTTCCTCTTTGGAATATGACCATTATGTAGTACATCATCAAGTGGAAGAATATGTCTATAAATAAATCCATATGAGAAGATGAGCAATTCACGAAGCAACACCCTCAATTACAAATCTTCGAGAGTAAAATTTTATAAAAAGGGTATTAAGTTAGGGTCCTAAACCTCATTCATTATTATTATAATAGTTATTGTTAAGTCATTTGGGAATATAGGATACTTCATACCCTCTTTATATCCTATTTATAAAAATCATTTGACTATTCATCTCATGTTTTGCATGTTGATATCTTGTAATTGGAGGTTTCCCCCTGAAAGAAGTTTATTATTCACTCATTCATTTTTTTTTAGGTGTGACATTAATAAATTGGTGTTTAATAATGCTCATTGGGTTATTTGGCTCAAAAGAGATATTGTGTTGGTCTAATCATATATTCAAGCAGAGGCCAATACATTAAATATGATGTGTCAGATCATTGTCCTTCTCAATCAATCTTGTCCTAAGAAATCGACAATCAATTTTTTTTTTGCACGCTTTCAAGGCAACACCGAAATTTGTTTTCGTCATTTATTATTGCAATTTTAAAATCTTAGAATGGTTGCCATTAATGTCTTGTTGGAAAATTGGTTGTCATTGAAGTCAACTCTAGAAGAAGTCCATAATCCCCTAGAAGAGACAAGTTTATTTGGAGGAGTCTCCAAAGTAGTTTCCTTATGGAATAACTCTAAGCATGTTTGTAACACACCCACGATGGGGCGAAAATAAAAATAAAAATTGTTCTCCTTATAGGAATAGATCCTTCCCCTCTATGATTCCTAATTTGGGAAGTTCGGGACTCAGCCCGACCCTCAGATCAAGGTTCTTTGATTCTCTAAGTCAAACAAGACCTTGAGAACTTTATAGTCTCACTTATTAATTAGACACAGGCCCTTTCGGCTTCTGGTGTAGGTCTTATGATACCCATGACCTTCTCTTTCGTGATTCAACGAAGTTTCAGAGTTGGCATTAGCCCCTTTCCTCTTGGCCCCTCCTCGGATGAGACCTTGGGCGATGACCTCACACAAACACACAATTACGGGCGTGTCCAAAGGCAGTTTGAAACCAAACTACTTTTCCGTCCGCAATTCTCCTCGAGCCTTCACGTGTCCTTTCTCCAAAACTGGGGTTTGGATTGCGGCCCACCCTCAACTTTTTAAAGTTTACGCACCTCCAATCCCCGCAATTCTATGGGACCGTCGATCTCCCAATATTGATGGTACATTCTGAATTGACGGTTCATATCTGCCCTTTTCAAATCCACAGATCAGATCTGCCCCTCCTAAATCAACGTATGTGATCTCCTTCGTGATTCCAGACTTTAGACTTTTCAAATCTCAAACCTTGCTTTCCTTCATACATCAGTCTTCCAGAGTTGACGATCTACGAACACCTGTCTTCCTAAATCAACGACCCTGCTTCTACTTTGCGTGGTTGACCTTTCAACTAGATCAACGATCCTATGGCCCTTTTCTCGATCAACGATCGAGATCTTCGGACTTCGGAGATCTCAAATCTCAAACTTAACCCTTTTTTTCCCCAATGGCCTTTATCCAAAGGCTATAATCCACCGACGCGTGTCTACTTGATCTGACGATCAAGGATTACTTCGGTTCTTTACCCGGAGTCCACAGATTTGTGCCACCTGTCCTCTGGATCCGACGATCAAGGATTGCTTCAGGTCTTTACTCGGAGTTCAGAGATTCATGCCACATGTTCTCCGGATATGACGGTTCAGATCTACTTCGGACGATCTGAAAGTCGATGTTTACTTCGAGTCTTTACCTGGAATCCACAGATTCATGCCACCTGTCTTCTGGATCTGACGACCCAGATCTACTTCGGCCCTTTGACGTTTCAACGCTTTGACTCTTCGACACTTCGACGTTTCGTCTCTTCGGCACTTCAACACTTCGGGCTTCAGAAGTTTCAATTCTCAATCTGAAACTCTCGAGGTGATTTCTTCGAAGTATACGATCTATCATCATGTGTCCCCCTGGATCTGAAGACTATGAATTACTTTGTGACTTTACCCAAAACTCATATATCTACGCCATGTCTATTCTAAACTAGGACGACTCATTTTCAGTTCGGGTGATCCGACTCCTGAGATTTACTTTGGACGATCTCACAATTCAGATTCACTTTGCCTGATTGGACGATTGATATTTACTTTAGATTTTCGACTCTCTGGGCTTTGTAAATCTCAAGTCTCAAACTTTACCTTCTCTCGAACAGATCTCTTCGCAGTCTACGATCTGTCGCCATGTGTCCCTCTTGACGATGGATGGTCCCAAACTACTTCGGGACTTCGAAACTTTGGTAATTTCTCTTCTCCTACATATGCAAAGTACTAAGGTTCGTGCACCTTGCTTAGATAAGACGATTGTCAATCCTCTGCGATGTGATCCAATGACCACTTTCGCTCCTCCTCCTGAGCTTCTGACTTAATCCGACTTAGAAGGTTTTCTAAGTGCTCAAAGGATTTGACCTTTGCTCCTCCTACGGGCCCATCTCCTAGATTTTGTCTGCACTCCTGAAAGCACTATCTCTTCGGAGCTTGACCTCCTTGAACATTTCGCCACCCACACACTCCTTGTGTTTCAGGGATAACGTCAAACTTAGATCGAAGGTCAACGACAATCGACAATTCAAAAAAATTGCGGGGCCCAAACATGCGTACTCTTTACCAGAGAGTTGGACCTTTGCAATTTGGAAGGTGCTTACTCGATTCTAGTCTAATCGGGATCGTTGATCTTCCAGCTCGTCGAGATCAACGATAAGGGTGAATTGTGGGCCTAACGCGTCTGCTATTTTCACCTTCGCGCTCCACAGTGATTCCCCACCCTCGATCTCCATTCATAGATCGACGGTTCATAGAAATTGCAGGATTCAACTTGACTATCGTGCAATTTGACATCTCAGAGCCTTGATCTCCAAGGTTCCTAGACCCAGATCACATGGATCTTCATATAACTCTTGGGCTGTAATCCCCGCTCGTAGTTGAGTTTTTGGTTAAGGGAATAGGCCCAAGTTTAGAGTCTCCTAGACTATCGGTTTGAAGGGAACACCTTCGCAACTCGTAGAGCTTTAAGCTCTGAATCAAGGCAAAGTAACTTGTGAGGTTAGAAAAATGGTAGCTATGCCTAGAGGCTTGCTCCGACTCCGGAGCGGTGATATAAATTCCTGGGGAAAAGCACGTTCGAGTGATTAAACTGGGCCGTAGGAAAATCAAGTAGAAATAGGTTCTGAAAGGAACAAACACATACTCATAACTTAATCGTTTAATACAGAGAAGAACCCTTTATAGACATGTAAATACTCGCATGCATCCATTATTTACAATTCAAAACATAAGGCAAGAAAACACTTATCAGAACCATAGAGTGTGATGTGATTGCTGAAAGGGGTGCTCGTTTCCACCCAACCATAGGCTCAGGCACTCCCAATGGATTTATCACTGGCCACCCCCGAGTTTAAGCCACGATGCTTTGATATTTAATATGTTACCTCCAGCTCAATGAAAGTTAGGAATGAAGGTTACTCTCCTTCTCCCAATACAAAAATAGATAAGGATGAAGGTTACTCTCCTTCTCCTGGCTCAATATCTATTTTATGTGATCAGAACTCACTATTCCTCTTTCAGTCTTTCCTCAGACCCGAGAGTTTTCACTCTCGTCTCTGCATTTTTCCGTAGGTCTTCCTCTTCCCACCACACTTCCTTTCTTGCCTTCCTCAACAAGCTTGCGTGTGGTCCGAATTCCCAGTCCATGGTCAGGTCTGGAAGCCTTATGGATGGACGGTATGCCCCATCCTCTCATTAACTCTTGAGGAGGCCTTCCCACCTACCAGCCCGACTGCAATTCATTTTTGGGTCAGAGGGTTGTTCTGATTTGAGAAATTAATTCCAGCATGGTACTCGTTTGGTGGAGGTTAGCACAACCATTCCGGGTCCCCTCCACCACCTTTCATAACATTCGTGGTTTTCTCTTAGCACATTCCCTCTTTCAGCAATCACGCAACATGCAACCATTTTCTATTAAAATAACAAAATTTACATTCATCGACCTTTTGTACAAAGGTCCATAAAATCAAACATTCACACTTTTAGGTTTTCCATAGTTCCTTGGCCAATATAGTTATATTTACAGACTAGGGGAAACAAGGTGTTACAATTCCCTCCCCCTTAAAGGAACATCATCCTCAATGTTCTATTTGTCAACATGACATGTATGTACAGGAGTAAACAAAATCGGATATGCCTGTCTCATGGCATCCTCCATTTCCCACGTAGCCTCATCTGGGCCAAAGTGTTTCCATTGCACCTTGACCTATGCAATGGTTCGGTTCCCGAGTGAGGTTTCCTTCAGGTCTAATATGCATTGGGGTTCTAGCAAGAATTCTCCCTTCAGCTCCATCTGGATCACAGACCAGTCAATTATATGATTAGTATCATGTACATATTTCTTCAATAATGAAACATGAAAAACATTATGTGCCTTTACAGTGGGAGGAAGTGCTAGATTATAGGCTACAAGTCCCACTCTATCTAAGACTTCAAAGGGTCCACAATACCGAGGTGACAATTTGGCACAAGCTCCCATTCTTAGGGAACTCTTCCTGGGTCTAACTCTGAGATAGACATGGTCTCCGATCTTGAATTCTCTGGGAGTTGTCTTTCTGTCGGCATAACTTTTCTGTCTATTCTGAGCAATCTTCAGATTTTGTCTTATCTGAACCACTTGTTGTTCCATTTCTTTTAGCATGTCAAGTCCGATTGTAATTCTGTCCACTGGGTTACTCTAGCTGATTGGAATCTTGCACTGTTTACCATAGAGGGCTTCAAAAGGGCTCATCTTCAAGGATTCATGATAATCATTGTTGTAGGCAAACTCTACCAATGGTAGGTATTCTTCTCACCTCTTAGGCTGATGCATTACATGCATCCTTAGCATGTCTTCTACTATTTGATTCACTCTTTCTGTATGTTCATCAGTTTGAGGGTGATAGGCTGTGTTGAACACCAATTTAGTCTCAAAACCGACCATTAGGGATTTCCAAAAGTTTGAAGTAAATTTGGTATCTCTGTCATATATAATTTCCTTGGGCATGCCATGTAGTTTGAATATCTCCTTCATAAAGATGTTGGCAATATCTATTGCCTTTCAAGTTGGATTTACCGAGATGAAATGAGTAGACTTACTCAACTTTTCCACCACAACCATGATGGAATCATTTTGCTTGGTCGACCTTGGTAATCCGGTGATGAAATCCATGGAGATGGTTTCCCATTTCCATTCTCGGATCGGTTGGGGCTGTAACAATCATGTTGGATGTCAGTGTTCTGCTTTAACTTGCTAGCATTCTAGGCATTAGCTAAATAGTTAGCTATGTCTTTCTTCAATCCAGGCCAATAGAATTGTCTCCTAGTGTCCGTGATCATTTTCTGGTATCCTGAGTGACCAATATATGGTCTCTTATGTAGTTCATCCATTATGAACCTCTTTGATTCGTCACAGTTTGGAATATACAATTTGTTTTTGTAAATGAGGAACCCTTCCTCGAGCATCTAGTAGCCTTCATAATTTATCCCTGTAGGCTCTTGCCTTAGGTATGAGGTCACGGTCATGAAGAAGGCATTTGTTTCTTGTGCATTCCTGACTCTTTCCTTGACATCCGTTTCAGGGGTGCTTATCGCTGCCAGATGAATCTTTTTTATACTTCTGCTAAGGGCATCGACTACCCTATTTTCCTTTCCTTTGATGTGTTTGATTTCGAAATCAAACTCACTAAGGAGAGCTATCCACCTAGCTTACCTGGCATTGAGTTTTGGCTGATCAAACAAGTGTCTCAATCCACAATGATCTGTCATAAGCACAAATTTCCTACCCAGGAGGTAGTGCCTCCACATTTTTAAAGCATGTACTATGGAAGCCAACTCTAGGTCATGGGTCACATAATTGATCTCATGCTCATTTAATTTCCTGGACGTGTAGCAAATGACACGTCCCTCTTGCATAAGGACTCCTCTGAGTCCTTCATTGCAGGCATCTATACACACGAGGAAATCATTATCTGGGTCTGCAATGTTTAGCACGGGTGCATGGGTCAGGAGGTATTTCAGTTCCTGAAATCTTTCTTCACATTTTGATGTCCAAATGAATTTAATCCCCTTTTTTTGAAGGGCAGTGATTGGAAAACCAATCTTGGAAAACCCTTTTATAAACCTTCTATAGTATCTTGCTAAGCCCATGAAGGGTCTAATATCGGATACATCCTTCGGGGTAGGCCATTCCATAATAGATATGATCTTGTCAGGGTCTACTGCCACCCCTTCCTTAGATATGACATGGCCTAAGTAATGGACTTGCTTCTGAAATAAATTGCACTTGCTAAACTTAGCATAGAGTTGATGCTCTCTTAGTACTTGAAGTACGAGTCTAAGATGTTCTTCATGATCCTCCCTGTTCTTGGAGTATATTAGGATATCATCAATGAAAACCAATACAAATTTGTTCAGGAATTTGTTGAGCACATTATTCCTCAAGCAAATAAAAGTGGCGGGGGAATTGGTTAACCCAAATGGCACCACCACGAATTCATATTGACCATACCTCATCCTGAAGGTTGTTTTGTGGATGTATTCATCCTTAATCTGGACTTGGTGGTATCCAAACCTTAATTCGATTTTAGGGAAGATGGAAGCACCTCTCAATTGGTCGAACATGTCATCGATTCTTGGTAAGGGGTACTTGTTTTTTATGGTTGTCTTATTGAGTTGTCTGTAATCTATGCACAGTCGGAGGGTGCCATATTTCTTTTTCACAAACAAGACGAGTGCTCCCCACGAAGATACACTGGGTCAGATGTAGCCTTTGTCCATCATCTCCTTTAGTTGTAGCTTGAGCTCAACCAGCTCTGGCGTGCTCATTCTATATGGCATTCAAGATGCTGGTACCACTCCCGGTGTACGTTCTATTGAGAAGTCGATATCCCTTCTCGGAGGTAGACCTGGTACCTCTTCTGGGAACACATCCTTGTATTATATTAATATGGGGTGGTCCTATAGGTTTGGTTTGTCATCCTAAATAGATTCCAGTACCTGTATGGCATATAAGGAACACCCCTTTCTGCAATACTTTTTCATTTGAAGGGCTGATATTTGTCTCACTGAGACAGGCTTCTGAATCCCTTGGAGGGTCGTTTTTCTCCGTTCTTCATTTACATTTTCTAAAGTTTTATGATAACAATCCAATTTAATTTTATAAGAATCCAACCAATCCATACGAATCAACAAGTCATAAGATCCCAGGGGAAGTATGTTAAGGGTCGCTTGGGTGGGCAATCCATCCATGATGAATTGATAGGCTGGTATGACCTCTGCCACTTTTCTTTTGGTCCCAGTGGCTAATCACACCAACTATAGTTTAACATGTCTAATTGGTTGCAGTTTACACTTATCAATAGTATGAGGGGCCACATAAATCAAATTAGAACCTGGGTCGATTAAAATAGAAACTAGATGGTTGGTAATCATACCTTCTAACTCCACTACTGAAGCTTGGTGGTTGGCTTGATTATTGTCCAAGGCTACATAGATTCATGTTCTCCTAGCCACATCGTTGACGGTGATAGCTTCTTGGATATTGTAGTCTCTCTTAATGTTTTGTTGTCTGTGTGGGAAGTCCCTCAATCGATGATTTTCTCCACAACCCCAACATTTTAAGGGTTCCTTCTTTAGGTTGTCGGTCTTTTCTGGGACTATCTTAAAAGGTTTATTTCCACTTTGAGAGGCGAAATTTTGCTGATATACACTTCTGGTAGGAAGGATCCTTCCATAATATTTTCCATAGTTCTTAAATCATGAGGATTTAAACCCCTTCTTCTGGAATCCCGAACTACTCCTCTTCTTCCAGTCCTCGTGAGGTCTTGTCTTACTCCCAAACCATTCATAATAATACCTCACCTTCCAGATAGTTTCTTCTAAGGTCTTTGGTTTGTCAAACTCAATCCTGTCCCGGTAGGTCTGAGGTAACCCAATAATAAACCGCTGCATTTTTACCTTTTCATCTTTTATGTAGGGTACATAATGTTAGGGTCCTATAATTATAGGCGAGTCGATACTTCGACTGTTATTTTGGCATCTCTCCGGGTGACGAAGTATAGCTCAGGTGATTCCGTTTCCTCCCTCCACTCTTGTCGCTCAGTCCTCCATCACCTTCTGCATCCTTCATCTGACTGCATCCTCTCCCCCTTGTCTTTCGTCAGCCTCCATTATCCCGCCTCCCATCCCTGCACAAATGGACTTAGGATAAACAAAATATTAGTAATAAGGTTAAGCTAGATTAAATTTGATTAATAGTGACTATTTAATAATTGATTAATTATTAATTAATTTTAAATTAATTAATTATTAATTTAGTTAGTAATCTAGGTTAGTGATTAATTAATAACTAAGTTAAAAGTTGGGTTAGTTTAAAATTAAATAAAACAATTAAAATTAAAAACAAAACAAAAAATTAAATAACATTTAAAAACATTATAAAACATTTAAAAAGTAAAAAGCTATAAAATAAATTAAAAATTAAAAAATATATAAAATAAACATAATAAAACTAAAATACAAAACAAATAAATACC
>JASDQU010241898.1:53890-66215 GCA_032191745.1 Picea mariana | reverse complement strand
GACACTCCAACCAAGCTAATAATTCCAAGCCAAATTCAACTTAGCCCTTCTCCATGAGAGCTCCTCTCTTTTTATAAGATGGAGAGGATAAGGTGAAGAGGTTAGGATGATCCCATTAAATCATGAAAGTGATTAAGATCCAAACCATTCAGATGCCACCTCACCATGTAAGTTTCTCCTTCTAGAAGATTAGAGAAAACACTCATTTTTCCCACGTGTAAGCATTCTCTCACCCTGCCTATAGAGAAAACTGCGAACTCCTTACGACCTAGCTATGATGCAGCCTACGAGAATCAAGCATTCTCACACCATAGCTATAATGCAGCCTGTGAACTTCCCTTTTTAATAGGGTTTTTACAAAGGAGAATGCAACTTATTTTCTCAGGAAAAATTCTTCTCCCTTCTCTCTTTAGGGACTCAGGCCATTGACCCCTCTAAAGGCAACAGATAGGTTTACATCATTAACAGTCATAGGGATGATGAAAATAATGTGTAATAGAGAGCCCCCCCAAAGTATGAAGTTAGAACAGAGTGATAGCTGAAATACTTTGTCGTGTGTTAGTAGGGAACAAGGAACAGTCAGTCGGAAACCTGCCAACAAACAAGGAAATACAGTACAATAATATATCATCACTGAGGCAGGCATTCCCATACTCAGAATACCAATGAATCAAAGCATAAATGCTGACATGCAAAGATCCATGTCAAGTAAGACAAGGGCATTGCCACCAAACATACACCGTGGATCCATGCCATTATGAATCAAATCTTAACATAGCCACCAAAAATACACTGTGGATATATGTGTTAAAGTTTCAAATTTGAACATAGCCACCAGACATACAATGTGGATCTATGCAACAGTACACTGAATATACTCCAATGCAACCTAGATCTGTCAGAAAATATCCAGGGTCTTCATCTCCGCGGAATCTCCCGATCAGGGGTCAATAATGAAAACCCACTATTGAAAGCAAGGAAACCTAACATTGAGGCATGCAAGTTCCAAGGTACTAATTGGTTTCTAAGTCTAATTCCTGGATAATGAGTTGAAGTCGATAGGAAAAGACTCATCGCCTTAATGTATCCCACATCAATGACACGAAACAGGTAACAATATTTGATGTAGATCAGAGTAACAAGTGATTCGGGACTAACTCAAGGATGGCCAATGCAATAGAAGGCTTTAAGGACTGTAGAAATGGCCGACGCAATAGAAGGATTTTCGGGCTGGACATATTTTTGAACATATTGACGACACAACAACTGTCTAGAAAATAATGACTCAACAACAGAGATCAGACCAATTTGTAATCTTATCAGGGAGTATGATCAGGAGACAAGTGGATTTTCCAACCTAGACACAAGGCAAGTGAAAGGGTGTCATGTTCAAAAGAGACTCTTCCATAGAATACAGGTTTAGATACATTTCTTTCCCAATTTTTCCCCCACCATTTCTGGTGAGTACCTATTTATTTTTACGCAAGCTTGAGGAGGATAACATATGCTTGTAATGTTTGTTTTATGAGCCTTTTAGTGGTTTGGTCCCACATGGGCCTTTCAATGTTTGTTTTATGAGTCCAAAGAAAGAAAACTCAGGGGTTTTTCATGTTTTGAGAATATGAAAAACACTTAAAAGAGAACTCTCCCAGTTCCTTTTTCATAAATTATTTCGACGAGACCGAAAAAGTGATAAACTATCACTCACCGAACGTTTTCTTCAAATACTTTTACGAGCGTGAAAAGAACAAGATCCCTCGACAATCTTTTCATGTTTAGAGAGTCTGAAAAGAGCTTAAAGGGAACTCCAGGGGGTTCCTTTTTCATATAACCTTTATGAGTCAAAAAAGTGATAAAAGTATACTCTGTTACATTCTCATTGATTTACGAGCACGAGAAAGAACAAAGACTAAGCTCAGTTACTTATTCCCATGTATTAACGAGCATGAGAAAGAACAAAGACTAAGCTCAGGATTGTTTTTATTTTTACACAAGCTTTAAAACAAAGAAAAACTATGCTTGGGATAGATTTTATTTTTACACAAGCCTAAAAACTAATCAAAACTATGCTTGAACCTAGTTTCATTCTTACACAAGCTTGAACCAGAGGAAACTATGCTTGAGGTAAGTGGTTTCATTTTTACACAAGCTTGAACCATAGAAAACTATGCTTGGACTTCCCAACGCATAATACAGGGATGGTTGGTACTTAGCCCCCAGCTTAAGAAACTAGCGGCTCTACTTCATCATGAAGTCCAGAGGCTGAAAGTATTGCCCCCAAAGCTTCGTTTCATCCAACGACAAAGGCGGAGGAAATGAAGCTTCAAATACTAGATGAAGGACTTGACTCAAATAGAGAGGGGGAAAACTATTTCATTTTTTAACGAGCTTGAAATTAGAAAACTATGCTCAAAGACCTTTGTTTCATTTTTTAACGAGGTTGCCTCAGAGACGCAAAAAATATCCTCGGAAGTGGTTTCATTTTTCAACGAGCTTGAAATAAAAAAACCATGCTTAAAGACCTCTATTTCATTTTTTAACGAGGTTGCCTTAGAGATGAAAAAACTATCCTCAGAAGTGGTTTCATTTTTTAATGAGCTTGAAATCAAAAAACCATGCTCAAAGACCTCTATTTCATTTTCGAATGAGGTTGCCTCAGAGACGCAAAAAATATCCTCAACTCTCTTCTTGATCATGGATTCCAAGAGGACAATGCTCCGGAAGAATACCATGTCAAGGGACAAAACTCAGTCATGGATTCCAAGAGGTCTTCGCTGGAAGGAAGAAACACACTCTGGAAGGACACCATGTTGAGGGTCGCGATAGGAGTAAAGAGATCAAGCTCTAACAACCCTATCGAAGAAATCACCATGTCAACTACTAGATCTAAGTCATCAGAAGTTGAAGCCATGGGCGACAACACCACATAATTGACCTGTGGCGGGGGTGATACCATCTACATATAAGAACCATTTAGGGAGGCAATCCAATCAAGGTCAATGAATGAAAGTTGATCAACAGTCACAACTCATCCATCATGAGGGAAAGATATCACACAAAAAAGAGTAGACAAAGTAGCGTTCATGGCATAGACATAATCTCGCCCAAGGAGTAAAGAAAAATCCAAGGGTTCTTGGACTACCATGACGTCGATAAAGATAGTTTTCCCTCCCAAAGTTATAAGAAACTAAGGAAGGGTCCCTAAAGGTTGACTAGTTCTTCTGTTAAAAGCTAGCAGATTCTGTGTAACCGGCGCAAGTGGAGGACAACCCAAATCTTGCCAAGCAATAGAGGACAAAATACTAATAGACAAACCTTCATCTATCAATGTTTGAGGAATGTCCCAACCACAAACCTGTACTGTAATCTGGAAAGGAATGTAAGAAGGAAGACAAGGTCCAGTTAGCACACCCCAATCAAAATAGATGGCCTCATTTCTTGGAGGGGGTCCTACAGGAGAAGGAGGAATACCCCTCGGCACGGGAGATTCTGTATTAACGAGAAAAATGTGGGAAGTATCGAGTTTACTCTCTAGCGGGAGAGTAGTATCGACCGATGGAGAGATCATATCAACCACTTGAGTTTCATTCTCTAAGGAGAGAATGGGGTCGACAGATGGAAACAGATCGACCACTTGGGTGACACTCTCTAACGAGAGAGTGGGATCGACCGAGGATGGGATCAGATTGACTGCTTTAGTTTCACTCTCTGAGGGGAGAGTGGGATTGACCATGGATGGTATCGGATCAACCACTTTGTCAACTGGTTTAACTAAGGATGTGACCAGATTGATGACATGATTAACCGGATTGACCGGTGAAGGGACCGAAGTGATCATTCCATCAACTATTTGAGGGTTGAGAGAAAGCTTACGGTAAGCAGCTGGAATTTGAGGCTATGAAACAGTCATGTCTTCCAGTAATTTCGAGGCTTCTTCCATATGAGGGCAAAGATGAGTTAGATGACGCCCTTTGCATAACATACACGGGAACTTGGCTCTACTTTTCTTCTTCCCAACTATATCGTGACTAGTCGACAGGAAGTCATCAACATGTTGTTCATAGGCTAATGACACGGGTTGACGAGGATGTGTAGACCATGCTGCTACCCTTACAAAGCCTGCAAGGGTACTTGGGCTTACGAGCTGTTTGGGGGATCTTGACATCATCAACACTCCCAGCATGGTTAATAGTAACTGGTTGTTTTCCAACATGTTTGACAGTGTTTGGAATTTTGGATCCTTTCTTATTTTTCTTCTTCTTATTCTTTCGTTTCTTCTTCTTCTTATCCATCAAGTTACCAGCTTGAAATCTTTCACTCAACGAAGAAGATGAAATGGAAGAAGACCTTGCAAGCGAAGAAGGTGAGGAAGACCTTACTGGTGAAGAAGGTGAAGGATCAACATGAGGTTGATGCTCGTGGGGGGAAGTGCTTGTGACTGAAGCACTAACTGCATTCGGGATTACCTGAATGGAAAACAACCATACCGGTAATCCAATTGTGAGACCTGGAAGGCTCAAAGTAGCAATATGAGGAGGACCAATGTTTCCATAAGAAGGAAAAATAAAGGTTCCCCTGGAGCAGGGGTTCCTTCATTGGTCCTGATGGGAACTGACGCCATTAAATAAATCCAACCTAGAGTCTGCTAAGGAAAACAAACAGCATGCGCTAAAAAATATAGTAAGCAAACAAGAAAACCAAACCTTCTCGCAATGATCTCACTAGTTGGTGATGAAATCCAACATCGCGGGAACAAAGTAAGAAGGGGATGAGATAGAGCATGTGAAAAAGTTATGTTGACGACCTTCTTAATGGAGTTACACCTTGGTGCAAGCTCCCACACATAATCATGGGTATACCCTCAAAGGAGCCTGAGTGAGTTTGGCTAACGTCGATTCCAGGCACTGTGAAAACTTGCCCCTCCATAGTCACCTTGTATAAAGACCCTAAAGAGATAGGCCACTAAGGTTACCAATCACTACAGTGATTCCTGGGGAAACAGTCGATAGTCTAATCTATGCGCAAGGGCAGGGTATCTAGCTCAAAATCAACTTGAAAGGATTCCACTCATCATTGTGGGTATACCTCTCAAGCGACCCCCATAATACATGTAATCTCTACACCAAGACCAACAAAGCAGGGTGAGTAACTCTGCCAGTCTCAATGCAACCTCGTGATTGACCCTTGTGTTAGAAGGGCTTCCCAGGACAAAATGAAGTAAGTGGATTTAACTCTCCCTATCACAAGATACTATGTTTGTTTGCAGCTTTGGAAAGTTATCTTTCACACCTATTCCAAAGCCCTATGACTAATCTAATGTAGATTTGTACCAAAAAAGATAAAAATGTCTAATCAATTTTTATAAGTGCTTTATTTTATGGTTGTTGTTACTCAAAAGGAAAATGGCATTGACAATATGGTGTTTCGACCGACTCGAAAGTTATGCAAAGAAATGAAGATGCAATCTTTTCATTTCGATGAGACCTATGCTACGAGAAGGAGAAAACATTTATCATTCCCAGATGCACAATGTCCCAAAATATTAAAACTCATCAATATAAATATTCTCAAGAAATGAGCAAAAAAGACTGTACACCAATGCATGATTCATGGCCCCCCTCGGTCATGAGGGGGAAAAGTTTTTATAATTTAAGACCAAAAAATGCCAAGAATCATGTAATTTCGCTACTTCAAATGCAAGGATGCCCCCAATCTAGTATAAAGCAATAAATTAAATTTTTTTGTTTCAAAATTTTCACTAAAAGCAATAATGAACTTTGTTAAAAAAAATAAACCCAAACTAAAAGTTTTCTTTTAAAGTGAACTATTCAGAAGAAACCTGATCTTTCCCTAAACAATTCTAAAGAAAATACACGCTTTGTAATGGAAAGACACTAAAAGAAAGAGACTAATCCTTCAAAACCAAACAAAGCAAAGATGGCTAAAAGAAACTCAAATAATGTCAAGTAGACTGTAAACAGATCAATATAGGGTCCAAAAGCTCAATCCAGCTGATCAAATCAAAACTAGGTCATCAAAAGATGACAAGACCCAATCCAAAAAAGTTTACAAACAAGTTCGCAGCCTAGCAGTAGAGTACAGTGCGAGAATTAGGTATTCTCACAGGCTAGAAACTAGTAGGGTGCGAGAATTAGGTATTCTCATAGGCTAGACACTGGTAGGGTGCGAGAAGTTCGCACTGGATCTAACAACAGGGTGCGAAAATCAATGGTTTTTGCATGCTGTAGAGAGGTACAGTGCGAGAATGTCTGTATTCAAAGAAAATTTTGAAAAAGGACAGGGAATCTAAGTGAAATTCTAGGTCCAGAGAGTCTGGATGGATGTCCCACAGACTCAGAAACCAGAAAACAAGCAATCAAAGCAAGGGAAACTAGACTAACTAGGAAACAATTCGTTCCTCAGCGGAGTCGCCAATTTTGTTATTGGACAAATCGGTAGGTGCGGACACTAACTGATCTCCCTAGATCCACCTAGATCTAGAACAAAACACACAAGAACATGACACTTTCCCTAAGTTTTAGATATTGAATTCACTAACTAAAGAGGGATACGTGACATACCATTTAAACACCACTTCCTCTCACCATCGCCATCCTAGCTCTATTCCAATGCTCATACAATGATGATCCTATAAAAGAATGCAACCAATCAAAGTTATAGTAATAACATAAACTCAGTATAAACCTATGTATGTGATCAAGGAATCATACAATAAAACAAAACAAGCTTTATAGGAAAGAATCATATTATTGTATAATATTAAATGTGAAAGAGAGATTACAACCATGGCCTTGATGTCGTAAGGTCCCTTCCAACTATCTTTCATTCCCCACACACTTCCATTCCAAGAATTCTGAGAGCATAGATCTAATAATATTCACAATCTATCTTGACAAAGGCAAAACTCAAAGACACTCCAACCAAGCTAATAATTCCAAGCCAAATCCAACTTATCCCTTATCCATGAGAGCTCCTCTCCTTTTATAAGCTATGTTGTTCCTGAGTTTATACTTTAAGGCTATAAAATATACCGTCAAGGCATCCGTAAAGGTAAAGGTAAATAAAGAATAAGAATCAAAAAGAAGGGTAAAGCAGAATCAGTTTCTTAACTGTCTCTGTCTAGCTTCCTGTTGTTCTTGGATGTTGATATCTCTCTCAATAGAAGCCCATGAACGTTCTAATTTAGCCCGGTTAGTCACTGTTTGCAGAATAGTATTAAATAGGTTTAAAGCAATACTGGTTTGATCTTGGAGACCAAGTTCTATGTTGGGTTGTTTGTTATTTGGGATAGTCATGGGGAGTAAAAATTTATTTAGTTGTGAAAGAATTCGATAAATTGTTACTTCGGTTTTTAAGAGATGAGAATAGGAAAAATAGTTTTGAAATTCAAAATAATAACATAAATACAGTTGAGGTCGTTTCCTAGACTTGAAACAATTTGAGAATCGTAAAATAACAAAGAAATACTACTGAAAAATATGAGGCTTTAATCAAGAAAGAATCTCATATTGTAACAGGAGATAAAGAAGAAAGCGAGATTTCTAATGAAGTGTTAAATATCATGGTTCAAATGATCCACATGTCTTAAAATTACTGATAGCAATTTCAGAGGAAAATTTGTAAATAATTTGATAACCAAATCAATCTAAACTATAAAAGATGTATAAAATAAACTTCAAATTGATCATTCATTAGAAAGACATTGAAAAGGAAACATAGAAAAATATGGTAAACAAGGTTAAATAACACATAGTTACAAGTTGGCAGGATTCAGAATCTCATCTGTATCGTATATCACAGTGGATTGGAAAACTTTTAATACAATCGACTCTCTCAAAAAACCAAAATCCTTTTCTCAGTCTTCTGAAAATATATTTATACGTGATCATCAAATATTTTCCCATTGGTGATTAACCAACTTCCTAAGACTACGGTTACATGGATGAATAATGTCAAACCGTTTACATTTCTTTTCTAACTGCTTTATTATTCTAATGATGAAAATATTCAAAAGAGTATTTTTATGTTTGTGTTGACAAACTTCCTTCTTCTGCCTCAAGAGAGTGAATACATTTTCCGAAAAACTTCACCAAAACTCTAGGAACGTCTGGTATCTCTTTTGCCTCAAACATGAAGAATCTTTTCTGTAATTCGGGCAAACGATCTTCTATTATCTTCCTTGTGAACTTAATAGTTTGCAACTTTAAGTTCGGTATCACTATCCATTTGTCGATTTCAGTGATATTGATTACCTTAATTTTTGGGATCTCTACCTTCATTTCCTCCAAATCTTCTTTGAGCCTTAGATGGTGCTTGACAATGTTAATCTCTCCTAATAACCCAGGACAGTCATTTTTTCCAATATTCAATGAAGTTTTTTCTAAGAGATAAAAAATTCCTTGACAATCATCATTGACATCTCTGGTTATTCTTTTATTTTCGGCCAGGTCTGCTTCCCACACTTTGAGTATTACATCTCCTTTAACATGTTCTGAAATGGATAGTTTTTTAATCTTTCCGACCTCTTCCTTTGTTGAAAGGGCTACTGCTTTTTGGAAAGTCGTTCTGGCCGCTTTCACTTCTCTTTCTTTCTAGAGAACATTCTCCAAAGATTTATTTATTTCCTGAAAGTAATTCTGGACAACTTCCATATTTAAAAACACTTTCTGTTATTCTTCTTATATCTTCAAATGTATTCCCAATACCCGAGCCTAGAAAATTTCAAGCTCTACCACTTGATTTGAAATAGTGCTAATCTTATCTCATAATTGTTTATTTGCTTCTTCTTTCTTTAGGACCTGTGCCTGAGTGACCTGTATTATCTGATTTGCTTCCTCTAATCTTGTTTTCATTTTCTGAATCTCTTGAATATCTTTTAATCTAGCTTGTTCTAGACCCTTTTTTATTCTCCAACTAATATTTCTTTCGATTTCTTTTAATTTACCCTGTAGCTGAGCTATCGTTTGGTCTTTTTGTTCCAACATAGTTGTCAAACTTCCCACAGAATATAAATTTGTCGACGCTAAAGCTCCCATCGTGCATGCTATCTCTGTAGCAAATTCTCCATCTTTAAGTTTCTTTCCATCTATAATGACCCTATTCTTTTTAACCATCCCATCTCCTCTTGGATGGATTTCCTGTTTCAAGATTGCCCTTCTCTTTTTACTGAAAACATAATCTGATGAAGGAATCTCATCCCTAGAAATTGGCTCCAGATCACTGACATACAGAGCTCCCTCGTGGGGGTTTCCATAAGTGGACTGCAATAGAGTCAAGGAAGTAATGGGACTTCCAAGTTCTTTCGATGTTATTCCTCTTGTCTTTTCTGGAACATCCTTAGGGATTTCTGGGGATGTTTCTAGCTCCTTTCCCTTCCCTACCTCTGATTCTTTTGTCTGGAAAATTTCTGTGTCTTGTGAAGGTATTCCAGTATCCTTCATCTTGCCTTTAGTATTTGCTTTGTCCTGTATATTTTTTTCAAAGCCTGGGGAAGGACCTTCCTTCTGTGGAGGTGGGGTCGTAGCTTCGCCCTGTAAAATTTTGGGTAAACAACTTCGCCTATGGCTCTGGAATTATGCGAAACCAATCTGTGAGTTAGGTGGCAGGGCCTGTACTCTATTCAATACTTCTTCATAGGATTTAACCTCCTTGAATATGTCATCATAGGCTTTTAAATTAAAATGCATCAAATGTTTTCTTACTAATTGATAGGGATCATGCTTTCTGTGTTCAATATCTACCAATTTTACTTCTTCTAGTGATTCAGCCTCTACTTTAGAATGGCCTAGATTCAATCATGAAAATTTCCCGATATGTACAGGGAAAGTTGGCCATGACTTATTCTGAGCTGCCTTTAGCTCTAATCCAATGTTGCCTTTTACTATCTGGTGGGCTACCTCTCTACACACCAATCTGTCTGGTAGGAATTTAGGGAGTGCATGAGGGGGAATAGAACAACCATAAACCCTAATGTAGGAAAAATTCTCGTCAATAAACCAGTCAGCTATTGCTTTAAGATTTTCTGCAACTGTATCAGAAATGCGAGGGGGTTCGCATCCAAAAAATATTTTATGCATCGGAATTATAACAGAATGACAAATTTCATAAAATGCGTCCTTAGCATTTTCTTCCCAAAGGGTAGAATGATATTCATGAATGGGTTTTAGATAGGTTATGTTCCAACTCCAATTCATTAAGGGAAAATGAGTCACATAGAAGATTGCATCCATAATGTATGTTGACATGTAAAAGGCCACTGGTTGTCCCTTAGATTTTGCAACTCTGTAGTTTGAGATTTCTTGTGTTAGGTTATCCGACAGAATCTTACTCTAGTTAAAAGCATATCCTTCTGAAGCTTCTTCTAAAAAGGGAACCCAATCTGCATGAAAATGGCAGGGATCTTTTCTTCCGAAAAATCTACACAACATAATGGCTATGTAGACCATGTATTCATTCAAGGATGTTGTAGCATAAACCCCATGGGTATCAGCCCTAAATTTTGATGGATATCTCTACTAGTCTCTAATTATATCAGGATAAGTCCAGTCTACCTCGGTGCATTCTTTCCTTTGAAATTCTACTAAAAACTCGGCATTAAAAGTATGTTTAGGATTTGGCGAGAGTTTATACATTACTTGTATATGTTTTGGCCTGAATGAGCCGACGATGACTCCTTGATCGTTTAAGATGCTCCTCGTCGGGATATCGACCTTTTCCAAGGCCCAACTGATCATATCATTGTATGCCATGAGCCGAGGGCACGCGACGATCTTATGAAGCTTTGATTATGCTATGTCCCGATAGTGATTCTCATAATCAGTATGAGCATTCTTGAATTCACATTCCAGAAATTCAGAGATTTGAGTCCAAGATTTAATGGAGTCTATAGCGTGTGGCATGGTGTCGGAGATGATATCTTCTTCCTGTGTATCTTCACTCTTCTTCGGTGCCATGACTTTACGTTAAATGGAAAAGCTGTCACAGAAAAGAAATGAATGAGCTCAACTGAGTGCTTCTTGCGCTTGATAAAATGAAAACACAGACATTCAAATGCTCTTTTAATTCATTTAACAATGATGGGATTGGCGTAGCTGACAAGAATTCAAGACATTTAATGCGGTAGATATTTTACTGAGATATGCATTAGTACCACACGTATCACCAATTATTCTTTATTTAAAATGGTCATATTTTGGCACCTTCGAATTTTAAAGAAAACTCGAAACATTTTACTCAATCGGAAACCGAAACATGAATGAAACCCTAAAAAATGATTATCATTAATCATGCTTTGGAAAAAGGTTAATTTGTGCGAATCACAGATTAAGAGTCAAGATTTTGTTTTTCGCGATTTCGGGGATTGTGTTGTCGAAAGGTATGTTATCTCTAAATTCTATCTCCGAAATCGCGAAATCGCGACAAGGTTAATTAAGACTTAAATGTTTTAGCAAAGTAATTGATTGATATTAAGCGTTTCGGGATTTTGGGGGTCATTTTGACAAGAAATATGTCATTGATGAATCCCGATTTCCGAAGTTGCGAAATCGCGACGTGTTTAAAAATATGACTTAAATTCATCTTAATTAACTAACTAATCAGGGTTAAGGACAAAACAGAGTTAGTTCGGTTTAACACAAATTATGGGTCAGGATTTCGCGATTCAGGATTTCGGGGATCGTTTTGACAAGAGATGTGTTATCACTAAACCCCGAATCTCGAAATCATGAAATGATTAACTTAAGCTTTAACTTTTTGCGTTAGAGAAATAATTAATTAGCATTTTAACTAACTCTCTTTATTTCGGGAAATCGAGGATCGGGATTTTGCGATTCAATTTGTATTGAAAAATATGTTTTCAACAAACCTTGAATCCCAAAAACTCTTTAAAGTTAACCTTAAATCCATTAGGTTTAAATCTTATCATGATTAAAATAATTTTATAGAAAATGCATTGGGATTCTTATAATACTTTTAGTTTTTTTCCTTTTATTATTTAAATAATTGAGTTCTTCGGGAAATCAGTACCGTGCGTTTGGGAATGATAACGAAACTTGTGTTTTATGAAAAGCCGAAATCTGAAAAAGGAAAGTTTAGGTCTTAGGGATAAAAATTTTAAGAATTGTTTCAACAAGCTGGAGAGGATAAGGTGAGGAGGTTAGGATGATCCCACTAAATCATGAAAGTGAGTAAGATCCAAACCATTCGGATGCCACCTCACCATGGAAGTTTCTCCTTCTAGAATATTCGAGAAAATGCTTTTTTTTCCCACGTGTAAGCATTCTCGCACCCTACCTATAGAGCAGAC
>JASDQU010241898.1:42339-53721 GCA_032191745.1 Picea mariana | reverse complement strand
GACACAGTGCGGAATGTCCGCAGTCTGATTGAATGCAGCCTGCGGAAATCAAGCATTTCCGCAAGGCAATATATATGCAGCCTGCGTACTGTCTTCAAAAGAGTGATTTTGAGAAACTGACAAGTGTAACTTTCTTCATGAAAATGATCTTAAAGAAGAGCTAGATCTTCTATCACCATGTCATTATCATGTCATCATCTTGATAACCAAAAATGTGGATAACAGTTTCCATCGTAGACATAGATTCAGAAGTGGATAGAAGATCAAGAAAAGAACTTCATTGAATCCCAAAACAAGAACCCTAATCTTAGTATAGAGGATTGTTTGGGAAGATATATATTTACTGATATAGACGATATTTTCTTTGGAGGAATTCATCAGGAATTATACAAGTGGCTAGCTAGGTTAGCAGACACCCAATTTGAGATCAGATCTATACCACTTGTGGTTTGGATGTTGGCATTGATCAAGAAGGTCAAGAGAGTTGATAACATTGTGTCAAGAGTCGTATATTACTGGTTTGATAGCACCATTCGAGGGTATATCACTGAGTTTTTTGTTGATAGAGTAGAGTCATATAGCCAAGATGAGAGGTATTTCTTCAAGGGACCTACTTCAAGGGACCTAGAGGAAAAATTTTACACTTTTTGAAGTTGAAGATCAAGATGCTATTACATTAGAAGAACATATTGAAGATATAGTATTTGGTTAGATTAGAAAAGGATAATGTTCAAGAACTCGGACAATGACAGTGGCACAGAGGCTGGACATACACACAGTGGGAGAGCGTTCAGAGAAGCCCTCTTGCGAACATTTTTAAGAAGAACTACGGGGATGAGGGTTTCTACAGTAGAGAAGAGGTAGATCTGACTAATGAAGAGCATTCAGAATCAGCTAGGGTAGAAGAAGGGAAAGCTAAAGAACCTCGTCGAGAAGAGCCAAAATATTCAGAAACTGCGTCGACTGTTGAAGTAAGTACTATTATTCCTCCTGTTTATTCAGAAACATTAATCAATCAGAGTAATCAGAGCCACTAGAGCATTCAGAGCATTGTCACTAGCAGCCCACCACATACTCAGTCAGGAAACCTACGAAGATTTATGGCATATGAGATGAGGTTACCCACCTTTAGAGGAGATGGATATGAAGATCCTAATCAACACTGGTTTCTCTGTGAAGTTGTGTGGAGTATTTAGAATATCACCAACGAAGTTGTTAAACAATCCCAGTTCAGTACTACCCTAAGAGATCGCGCACTGATCTAGTACATGAATTTTGTCCAAGGAGCTACACCTAAACCGTTGAATGTCATTAAGACTGCACTAATTGCCGAATTCAAGAAACCTAAGTTGGAGTCGCAATGCATTACAGAACTAAAATAAATCAAGAAGACAATAGCTAAATCTATGTGGGAGTTTGATCATAGATTTAAGACCTTGACAGGCCATTTGAAATTTCAGATTTCAGATGAGCAGAACAAGGAATGGTTCATTGCTGCTCTCCTACCACACATCAAAGTTCCTCTGATGCAACAGAAGATTTATTCTCAAGCTGAGGCATTAGATATCGCCATGAATTTAGAATCAACCCCTATGGGAGAATCCATCTCAGGTATGACTCAAATCTTGAGTCAGTTGACTAGCTTATCTCTGCAGGTCGAAGATATGAAGAAAGACAAGGGAAAAGATAAAAGAGAAGAAATTTGGTGTATCAGATGTAAATCAGAAGGCCGTGACAAGGAGCACTGCCCCCTATTTCATGAATACTTGGCCTCTGGAACCCCTATTCCTTTGAAGCAAGTTACTCTACCCTGGTGCGAGGTATCTAGAAATCGACATCACCCTGGTGAATGTTACTATCTACAAAAATATGTCCAGACACCCACAAATTTGTATTGCATGTTTTGTAAGTTGGTAGGACATGCTGGCAAGGATTGTAGGGCTTATTAACTCATGCATGAAAGGTCGAGGGATATATACAAAATTCAAGGTGAAGTACAGCACGAAGGAAGCACTGTGCAGTATAATTCCCCAGGCAGAGGAAACTTCAACCCTCGCGGTGGATTCAGATGAAGAGGAAGAGGAGGAGGTATAGTTTGAGGTCAAGGACAGATCACCTGTTAAAACTGCATGCAGCCAGGACACTTAGCAAGGGATTGTCAGAACCCTTGTACCACTTGCATCTACTGCAACTCATTTGAACAAGTTATCGAATATTTTCATGTACTGTTAGCCAAACTTCAGGAGAGACAAGGACCTCAGCAGAACCCACAAGTGCAATTGGTATACGTTGAAACTCACAGAGAGGACCCTAGAGTCATTGTTATCACTAGAGGAGGTGATGTTATAGAAGAAGATAGAGTGACCCAAGAAAATACTACAGAGGAATCAGGAGTCAGGAAAGTTGCAGAGAAGACACAAGTTTTTGATGCAAATAAAGAAAAACAAATATTTGAGGAAGAAAGAAAAGAATTCAGGAGAGACCAAGGTTCTTCATCGAAGACATGACCAGAAGTAAGAGAATATGAAATGCCTCTGGTATTCAATCAGTCTGCTCTTCTAGGAGAAGGACAAAAGGTAAGCAAGCTCATGAAATTCTTATATACTTGCATTATGTTGATTCAGGATGAAAGCGTTGTACATGAACTATAAAATTTAATCAGACAGTATGATATAGGAAAGATAGATCCCTTAATGAATAGAGAAATACACCAATTTTCTGAAAAGAGAAGGACAAATAAGGAATTACACCTGAATGCTCGAATTGAAGAGTATGATATATATTATGTAATCCTCGACTTGGGGTCGGAGGTCAATTTCATGACGAAGCAGACCTGGGCATTGATGGGAAAACCTAAGTTGATCTATTCCCCTTTCAGGATTAGGATGTCTAATCAGCAAGATGTCAGCCTCTTTGGAAGATAGGAACATGTCCCTGTGTACATCAATGAAGTAAGGACGTTTACAGACTTCAAGGTAATTGAGATAGTTGATGACAGTTGTCCTTACCCTGTGTTGTTAGGAATTGATTGGGCTTTCAATAATTCCACTGTGGTTGATCTAAAGAAAAGGAGAATGACATTTGAAGGAGATGGCCTTAGGGTCATTGCACCTTTGGATCCCAATGAAGGTCAGAGATACATAAAACCCATCAGAGAAGAAGACCACGCATATGAATTGGAAAACATATACAAATTAACAACCAGACAATAGGATTACATTAATCCTACGGTGGATGGGACCCTAAGTTGGTGAAGTGACAATGCGTGTACATCAGATTCAGAAGAAGCATTGGGGAATTGGTAGAATAGAATGTATGAAGTATCTATAAGAATATGTGCTAGATTAACCACAGAACTTTGTTGGATCAACACAACAGTAAGTAACTTGCCCACCTTTGATGGTATGAATCATTTAGAAGCATTCTTGTTGAACTTTGAAAAAATTGTGCCAGCACAACAAAGATTGTTAGCAATGGATGAGACCTTGAAAGAAACACCAACAAGATGGTGGGGGACACACAAAAACAACATTATAGATTGGGTACAATGTTTCACATTGATGACAACGTAGTTTTTTAGAGAAAGTAGAAGGCTGCGAAGTTAGATACACAGGTCAAAGCTATCTGAAGGACCATGTGCGAAGTTGCTAGGAGGCCTGGAGCAACATTCCTCAAGAGCAGTGGGTGCACAAATTTATTAACACGTTGGACACAACCCCTATCAACTGGTACCTCCAAGAAGAATTACGCCTCATCACTGCAGATTGGGAAGGTATGACTCATAACTTCATAACTACCTTTTTATTTTAAATTCAATATCCTATAGTAGATCAAGCATTACAGATTGTAAGACAGAAATTATTCGAGGAGGTACCTAGCCTCCCTTTGGAACAAGAAGAGCATGAATGGACTGCGCCTCTCAAGAAATTGCAAGGATATTATAATATCAATACTGACAAAGACGATGATCCTAGGAAGGTGAACATCATTGAAACAAAAGGCCAAAGAGACATAGAAGGACCAGGAATTGAGCTACCTTTCATTAGACAACCGATTAAAATAAAAAATGTCAATATTGGAACAAAGCAAACACCGAAGCTTGCAAATGTTGGAGATTATTGGGATGTTGCTACTATTGACAAGATCACAAAGTTACTACATGAATATCATGACTTGTTTCCAACCAAGTTCAATGATATGAAGGGCATCAAACTAACTATGGGAGAGATGAGGATCCCTTTGAAACCATATGCAAGGCTAGTCAAACAAAGACCCTACAGATTGAACCCTAAATATAAGGAGAAAGTGAAGATTGAGCTTGACAGAATGTTGGAAGCAGGCATCATAGAACCTGTTGAAGATTCAGAATGGATTATCCCTATGGTTGTACAAGACAAGAAGACAGAAGAGATCAAGATCTGCTTAGATCTCTGGAAGTTGAATGATGCCTGTTTGCATGACCCATTCCCTACACCATTCACTGATGAAGTGTTAGACAATGTAGGTGGACAGGAGGTATATTCTTTTACAAATGGATTTTCAAGATACCATCAGATCTGAATTGCCAAGGAAAATCACCATAAGACCACATTTGCAATAGAATGGGGATCCTACCAGTATATAGTGATGTCGTTTGGATTGAAGAATGCCCCAACCATATTTTCCAGGGTGATGGTCGAAGCATTCAACGAGTTTTTACATAAATTTTTAAAAGCAGACTTTGACGATTGGATTGTTTTTAGTTTATTGAAAAATCATATTGAATGTTTAAGACTAATGTTGGATAAGTGCAGGCAGTGTCGGGTTGCCTTAAACCTGAAAAAGTACATCTTCTTTTCACCATTTGGAGTGATTTTAGGTCATATTGTATGTAAGCAATGATTGTTGGTAGATCCATCTAAGATTGTCATTATAGTTGATCTTCCCCCTCCTACTTCAGTCAAATAGTTGTGCATTGTGCTGGGACACACTGGATATTACAGGAAGTTCATTAAAGGCTATGCATAGATCACAACACCCATGGAAAATCTTTTGAAGAAAGACTGTCAGTTTAATTGGACAGAAGAATGCTAGCAGAGCTTCGACACACTGAAACAGAAAATGGTTACTATGCCTATCCTGGTTTTTCGTTATTGGAGAAAGGAATTTGACATGCATGTCAATGCATCTTCTATTTCATTAGGAGTTGTGTTAGCACAACCAAGAGATGGAGACATAGAACACTCGTTATCCTTTTCTATCATGAAGCTATCAACCGCTGAGATTAATTACACCACCACTGAGAGAGAAGGGTTAGCCATGGTGTATGCGCTGCAAAAGTTTTTCCACTACCTGTTCGGAGGACACTTTAAAATGTTTACTGATCACTCCATGCTGAAATACCTAGTCAACAAGCCAGTGTTGGGGAGGAGAATATGCAGATGGCTCCTACTATTTCAGGAATATGATTTTGAAATTGTGGTTAAGCCAGGGAGAACGAACAAAGGTCATGACCACTTGTCAAGGTTGGAACATGGAGAAGAGCCTACTATTTTGGAGGATACACTGTTAGATGAAAAACTATTGGCCATTAGAAAGATTGATGATCACTTCGCGGAGATAGTCCAGTTCCTGTCAACAGGAATGGCACCTAGTGAATATACAATCACCCAAAAGAAATAGTTGGTAGTGTGCACTACAGACTTTTCACTTACAACTGGACAACTATACAAGATGGGACCCGATGAGATATTGAGGAGGTGTGTTATGGAGGCAAAATGACCATTCATCCTCGCAGAATCTCATGAAGGCATTGCAGGAGGACACTACGGAGGGAAAGCGACAACACAAAAGGTTCTTAGAGTTGGCCTCTGGTGACCTACCCTACACAGAGATGATAAAGACTATTACAGAGCCTATGATGTATGCCAAAGAGTTGGGAAACCATCCATAAGACATGAAATGCCTTTAGCACCGCACCTGACCCTACAAGAATTTGAGAAATGGGCCATTGATTTCGTAGGACCTATAAACCCACCAGGAAAGTGCACAGGAGCAAGGTACATAGTCACTGCAACAAAGTACTTGACCAAATGGGCCGAAGCAAGAGAAGTTAAGAATTGTAGTGCAACTACAGTTGCGCACTTCATATTTGATGACATCATAACAAGTTTTGGATGCCCAAAGATCCTTATGAGCGATCAAGGCACACATTTCATCAATAAGATCGTTGAAGCCTTGACTGGGGAATTTTTAGTCCATCATTAGAAGAGCACACCTTACCATCCACAAGTGAATGGGACAGTTGAAGCATTCAAAAATATCTTGGAGACAACGTTGACGAAGCTTTGCAATGTGAACAGGGATGAGTGGGATTTAAGAGTACCTACAGTGTTATGAGCCTATAGAACCACTTGAAAGAAGTTGACCAGGCAGACCTCCTTTAAGTTTGTCTATGGTATAGAAGCAGTTTTACCCATGGAATATTTGGTTCCTAGTCTGAGAATTGTCACCTTTACAGATATGGATGACACGGGCATTGTTCAAGAGAGGCTTTCATAGTTGATCAAACTAGAAGAAGACATATTTATTGCAGGATTTCATCAGAAGGTACAGAAGGAAAGAGAAAAGGCCTACCATGACAGACACATCAAGAAGAAGGCATTTAAAAAAGGTGATTTGGTATTAGTATACGACACTAAGTTCATGAAACATCCAGGAAAGTTTAGAATGCATTGGCTTGGGCCATACAAGGTTGCCTATGTTACAAAAGGAGGATTTTCATAGTTGAAGACTTTGAATGGAGAATGGAAGGAAGGATTAATAAATGGGAGCCGACTGAAGTTGTACTATGACAACCAGCTGCCTCGCATCTCTCAATAAAAGATGAAAGAGAAGGGTCCAGGTATCAGGTGTAGTTGAAACTGGGTACCAGACATAGAAAAGATAGTCTGCACAAGGAAGGAAGGGAGGAATAGAGCTGAAAGCACGAGCTTCTCTGCACAACCTCAAGTCGAAGTAAAACAAAAATTTCAAATCTAAAGTGCCTCGAGATGAGTCACAGGTGAGTGTTGGGGGATTTTTGGCCCTTGGGTATGGAAGTAAGTGAAAATTAAGGAAGAAAAGGTGAAACGTAAACTGCGCAAAAGACACAGTGACTGATACGGGGTCGAAGTGAGCAAAAGCACAGAAAACACGGAGTGAAGTGAGAGAAAGAAATTCATTGGAAAAGGAGATCGAGGATGACAGATCAGAAATAAATATGGATCATGGACAACTTAGTAAGCGGAAAACCCATCGTTGGATGCTTTGGAGCACTGCGCGAGAAGGAAGGAAAGACAGGCTGGCAAAGCCTTGAAAACGTGGGTCAAGTTGACCTAGGGTTTTGGTATCTAGGATGTTATTGGATAAATCGGTAGGTGTGGACACAAATTGATCTCCCTAGATCCACCTAGATCTAGATCAAAACACACCAGAACATGACGCTTTCCTTAAGTTTTAAATATTGAATTTACTAACTAAAGAGGAATAGGTGAGATACCGTTTAAACATCACTTCCTCTCGTTATCTCCATCCTAGCTCTGTTCCAACACTCATACAATGTTGATCCTGCAAAAGAACACAACCAACCAAAGTGATAGTAATAGCATAAACTCAATATAAACCTATGTATGTGATCAAGGAATCATACAATAAAACACAACAAGCTTTATAGAAAAGAATCATATTACTGTATCATATTAAATGTGAAAGAGAGATTACAACCATGGCCTTGATGTCGTAATGTCCCTTCCAATTGTCCTTCTTTCCCCACACACTTCAATTCCAATAATTTCGAGAGCACATATCTGATAATATTCACAATCTTTCTTGACAAAGGAAAAACTCAAAGACACTCCACCCAAGCTAATAATTCCAAGCCAAATCCAACTTAGCCCTTCTCCATGAGAGCTCCTCTCCTTTTATAAGATGAAGAGGATAAGGTGAAGATGTTAGGATGATCCCAATAAATCATGAAAGAAAGTAAGATCCAAACCATTCGGATGCCACCTCACCATGGAAGTTTCTCCTTCTAGAAGATTCGAGAAAATGCTCATTTTTCCCACGTGTAAGCATTCTCGCACCCTACCTATAGAGCAGACTGTGAACTCCTCATGACCTAGCTATGATGCAGCCTATGAGAATCAGGCATTGTCACACCCTAGCTATAATGCAGCCTGCAAACTTCCTTTTTTATAGGGTTTTTACAAAGGAAAATGCAACTTCTTTTCTCAGGAAAAGTTCTTATCCCTTCTCTCTTCAAGAACTCAGGCCACTGACCCCTCTGAAGTAAACAAATAGGTTTACATCATTAACAGTCATAGGGATGATGAAAATAATGTGTAACAGAGAGCCCCCCAAATTATGAAGTTAGAACAGAGTGATAGCTAAAATACTTTGTCGAGTGTGTGTAGGGAACAAGGAACAATCGGTCAGAAACCTCCCAACAAACAAGGAAATACAGTACAATAATATATCATCACTGAGGTAGGCATTCCCATACTAGAAATACAAATGAATCAAAGCATAAATGCTAACATGCGAAGATCCATGTCAAGTAAGACAGGTCATGGCCACCAAACATACACTGTGGATCCATGCCAATATGACTCAAATCTGAACATAGCCACCAAAAAATACACTGTGGATCTATGTGTTAAAGACTCAAATTTGAACATAGCCACTAGACATACAATGTGGATCTATGCACCAATACAATCNTGTGTATTTTTTGGTGCCAATATGACTCAAATCTGAACATAGCCACCAAAAAATACACTGTGGATCTATGTGTTAAAGACTCAAATTTGAACATAGCCACTAGACATACAATGTGGATCTATGCACCAATACAATCCAAATATACTCCAATGCAACCTGAATCTGACAGAAAAGATCCAGGGTCTTCATATCCACCACTCTATAGTACGAATCTAACCATGCGAATACATGTGATGGAGTCGAACATGGTAGAAACCACTTGATTATCGGTCAATAATGAGAACTTCTAACAAGTGCGAGGGAAATCACCGTTAATGTCAATGACTCCCAAGGTACACTAGTACAATCCAACGAATGTGAATTAATGAGCTAAAGTCGAACACTCGGCGGAATCTCCCAATCAGGGGTCAATAATGAAAACCCATTGTCGAAAGCGAGGAAACCTGCTATTGAGGCATGCAAGTTCCAAGGTACCAATTATTTTCTAAGTCTAATTCCTAGATAATGAGTTGAAGTCAACAGAAAAAGACTCATCACAGGAGGGCCTTAATATATCTCCCATCAATTACACGAAACGGGTAACAAGATTTGAAGTAGATCAGAGCAACAAGTGATTTAGGACTAACTCAGGGATGGTCGATGCAATAGAAGGCTTTAAGGACTGTAGAAATGGCCAATGCAATAGAAGGCTTTAAGGATTGCAGAAATGGTCGACGCAATAGAAGGATTTTCGGGTTGAACATCTCTTTGAACATATTGATGAAACGACAACTATTTTGGAAACACTAACTCAACAACAGAGATCACAGACTGATTTGTAATCTTATAAAGGAGTATGATCACGAGACAAGTGGATTTTCCAACCTAGACACAAGGTGAGTGAAAGGGTGTCATGTTCAAAAGCGATTCTTCCATGGAATACAGGTTTAGACATATTTCTTTCCCAATTTTCCCCCCACCATTTCTGGCAAGTACCTCTTTATTTTTACACAAGCTTGAGGAGGATAGCATATGCTTGTCAATTTAAGCTCATCCTTTGGACGAGTCCCTCGGAGTATGTTTAACGAACCCTAAGAAGGGGTGGTTCGATCCCATATGGGCCTTTCGATGTTTGTTTTATGAGTCCAAAGAAAGAAAACTCATGGGTTTTCATGTTTAGAGTCTGAAAAACACTTAAAGAAAACTCTGGTCCCATATGGGCCTTTCAATGTTTGTTTAACGAGTCCAAAGAAAGAAAACTCAGGGGTTTTTCATGTTTAGAGAGTCTAAAAAACACTTAAAGAGAACTCTCCCAGTTTCTTTTTCATAAATTAGTTCGATGAGACCGAAAAAGTGATAAACTATCACTCACCGAACATTTTCTTCAAATACTTTTACAAGCGTGAAAAGAACAAGATTGCTCAGCAATATTTTCATGTTTAGAGAGCCTGAAAAGAGCTTAAAGGGAACTCCGGAGGGTTCCTTTTTCATGTAACCTTTACGAGTCTGAAAAAGTGATAAAAGTATACTCGGTTACATTTTCATTGATTTACGAGCACGAGAAAGAACAAAGACTAATCTCAATAACTTATTCTCATGTATTTAGGAGCATGAGAAAGAACAAAGACTAAGCTCGGGATTGTTTTCATTTTTATGCAAGCTTTAAAACAAAACAAAACTATGCTTAGACCTGGTTTCATTTTTACACAAGCTTGAACCAGAGAAAAACTATGCTTGTGACTTCCCATCGCATAACTTGAGGATGGTTGGTACTTAGCCCCCAGCTTAAGAAACTAGCGACTCTAAATTCAGCATGAAGTCTAGAGGCTGAAAGCATTTCCCCCCCAAGATTTGTTTCTTCCAACTATAAAGGCTGAGGAAAGGAAGCTTCAAATACTAGACGAAGGACTTGACTCAACAGAGAGGGGGAAGTTGTTTCATTTTTTAACAAGTTTGACACAGGAGAAGAACTATGCTCATGACTCTAGGTGTAATCCCCAGACCTCAGTTTCATTTTTTAATGATCTTGACACAAAAACAGGAACTATGCTCGTAACCTCAGTTTCATTTTTTAATGAGGTTTCCACAGAGACGCAAAAATATCCTCACAACTGGTTTCATTTTTTAATGAGCTTGAAATCAGAAAACCATGCTCAAACTCTTCTTGATCACGGCTTCCAAGAGGACAGTGCTCTGGAAGGACACCATGTCAAGGGACAAAACTCGGTCATGGCTTCCAAGAGATCTTCATTTGATGAAAGAAACACACTTTGGAAGGAACACATGTCGAGGATTACAACAGGAGTAAAGAGATCAGGCTCTAACAACCCTATCGAAGAGATAACTATGTCAACTACTGGATCTAAGTCATCAGAAGTTGAAGCCATGGGCGACAATGCCACAAAATTAACATGTGGTGGGGGCGATACTGTCTGTTTATAAGAACCATTTAGGGAGGCAATCTAGTTAGGACCAAAGAATGAAAGTTGATCAATAGTCACAATTCTTCCATCGTGAGGGAAAGATATCACACGAAAAAGAGTGGACACAATAGCTTTCATGGCATAAACATAATCTATGATCTGGATTTTATGAGCAGAACGAAATGAATACAGATTATTAATAGGTTCTTGACACAAAATAACAGAGATACAGTAAAACTAG
>JASDQU010241898.1:25681-42239 GCA_032191745.1 Picea mariana | reverse complement strand
AGATAGGTTTACATCATTAACAATCATAGGGATGACGAAAATAATGTGTAACAAGAAGCCTATAACATACTACAACAGGACATTGAGGGATGCCCCATTGAAGTATGATATCATGGAAAAGTAGGCATATGCGCTCGTTAAGGCCCTAAAGGAGTTTAGAGTTTATATCTTGCATTCTCATACCACTGCTTATGTGCCCAACAGTTTTTTGAAAGGCATCTTAACTCAACCCGACCCTGAGGGAAAAAAGGGAAAGTGGATAGCAATGTTGTTGGAATATGACCTTGAGATTAAACCTACAAAGTTGATCAAGGGGCAGGGACTTGCTAAGCTGAGGGCACAGACAAATTGCGAACTCCTGGGAATAAATTTCATTGTTGACTTGCCAGTATATTCAAAAGGATAAATATTCCCCCAGATATCCCAAAGATTCCTTGACTCCCCATCGTATGCAGATATCATTTATGTGTTGAGAAATTTGCAGGCTCCTCTTGAATTGAGTAAAACCAAGGCCAGGTTCTTAAAACTGAAAGAAACAAAGTTTTGTATGGTAAATCAATCTCTATATTGGAAGGATCCAGGGGGAATATTGTTGAGTTGTTTGCTGGAGGAAGAAGTAGAGAGGACCATAAGAGAATTCCATAAGGGTGACTGTGGAGGACACCATTATTGGAAAAATATTGTGCACAAGATATTGAGGGTTAGGTTCTATTGGCCTAGCATTTTTTCTGATGTATACAAAAAGGTTTCAAGATGTCATGAATGCCAATTTTTTTATGGGAAGAGAAAATTGCAGCCTTTTCCCTTGAAACCTATCTTTGTTGAAGCACCTTTTAGACAATGGGGCCTTGATTTCATAGGATAAATTCATCCATAGTCCTCAGCTCAACGCAAGTGGATTCTGACAGCCACAGATTACTTCACTAAGTGGATTGAGGCAGTTCCCACCAGGCAGACCACAGATGTTGTTATCATCCAGTTTTTGGAAGACAATATTCTGTCCAGGTTTGGGTGTCCAATAAAAATCATTACAGACAATGCAACAACATCAAAGTCCAAAAAGATGGAGAAATTCAGCAGTGACTACAATATAACTCTTGGCCACTCCACATCTTATTACCCTCAAGGAAATGGGTTGGCTGAGTCATCCAATAAGAGTTTAACTAGAATTATTAAAAAGTTGTTGCAAGATAACAAAAAATCTTGGCACAAAAAGCTCATCCATGCACTATGGGATGACATGATCACTCTAAAAATATCTATTGCCACTTCGCCCTTCCATATTGTTTATGGCACATAAGCAATTTTTCCTACTACATTAGGGTTACCGGTGATGATGTTGTTACAGGAGCATGATGCTGAAACAGATGCCACTCGAAGAAGAAAATATGAATTGATAAATGTCCAACAAACAAGAGAAAAAAGTTTCAACAATGCTCAGCTACACCAAGACAAAATTAAAAGGGATTTTGACAAGCATACCAAGGAGGTTGATTTCAAAGTTGGAGACTTGGTATTGAGAAGGGATGCCAGAAATGAAGACAAGGGAAAACATGGGAAATTTGACCATCTATGGCTGGGACCTTTCAAAATTGTGGCGTACCATGGGAATAATGCCTATCTGGTAAAGGAAAGTAATGGAGACATCATTGGAGGAGGACATGTGAATGGCAGGTTCCTCAAACATTATATAGTTTAAAATAACCATCACCCTTTCCATTCATTGTATATAATCATTTTGTTTTTTCAGTTGAAACTAAATCAACAGAACTGAAGCCCGAGGTGAAGGCCCTGAGTTATGCTGAGTAGATTTTGAGTTTTCTAAATAAATGTTGGTAAATTCAGTTGCACGAATAAATCATAGCCCAATGGGTAGGCACTCGGTCTGTCATTCTTTGCTACCTCGCAGGGAGGATAGCATCCCCAGTTGGAGCCCATGTTATCACTATAATAATTTATGTGGGAGACCTAGTTGCCAAGACTTAGCAAGGTTCTAAACTGATTTGGAGGTGTGATAAAATGGAGGATAGGGACAAATATAGCGGGAGGAGGCTAAATCTAGAGGTAGTGTGGAGTTTATGGCACCATACAGGTTGAATATCACTGGCGCTACAGATCAACGGTCAAGGATCATTTCGAGGGGAGAACTTGCTCGGAAGATAATTCTCGAAAGAGGGCTGAAAAGTAAACCATGATTTTGGGTCGGGACCACGTGGCATCACTAGGTACATTTTGGGGTGATATGAAGGTTTCCCCAAACCACTTTCCCTCGCCCTCGAAATTGGAAAAGTATATAAAGGGGGAACTCGTCGTTATTTTATTATTTTTCAAATACTAGAATGTTGAAAGTTGGCACGACTACTCCATTCAAACTGAAGCTCAACAACACGCCAAGCTCATGCATTTTCCACTCATTTACAGGTATTTTCCATCTCCACCATGGACCCTATCATTATGTCAGTAGGAGAGAAAGACCCCATGTCAAACGAAGAATCCCTAACTGACAGTGATTAAGATGTGTTCGACACTGAAATCACCATTTCACCCATCTCCGTATCCAGAGCTAATATGTTTGATAATGTAGAGAAACATATACCCTTGCTTGAAGCAGTCCAGGCCACCATAGTCCCTTATGTTGTCTAGGTCGCACTCCCTTTCCCTGAATTCATAGGTTGGTGCGCAGTGTGATATTCATAGGAAGAAAAAATTGTCTTAAATAAGTGGGGGTTTGAGGTCCTGTGTAGAGTAGAGAGTCTATCAATCCGAAGTGCACTCGGCATACCAGAGTCCTCCTCTGTAGTGTATGAACAATTTGAAGAAGAAAATATAATCATGGTTTATAGGGAATGTCCCTCAGAAGTCAAAGACCTATTTTTGAAAACAATTGTCAAACCAGAGGATATTTCCGAAAGTTCGTCCCTGCCAATGAGTGTTAATGTCATGGTTATTGAAGTCCAATGGGTATGTTCCATAGTGATTCAGATTTTAGGTCTAGATAATGACAAGTACGTGGTTGAGGTCATGTTAGGTTTTTTGTTGGTGTTTTTCCAATCAGAGTCCAGTCAGTCAGTTTGCATCAACTTCGATAAGTTCATAGATGATAATATCCACAAGCAACTAGTGAATTTTCAGGCACTAAGATATTTCATATATTACACAAACTTGCTGAATATTTTCCTGGAAACAAACAAGAGAGAGTTCCCTAAAGAAGCATTCATATCAATTGAATGTAAAAGAATCACAATGCTCATTTTTATCAACAAGGTCATGTCCAGGGTTTACATCTTGATTTTCAACAATAGCTTGCCAAGAGTCCTAGATGACATCAGGAGTTATTTACAGCCAAATCCAGAAAATAGAGTGGGGGACTAGGTGTTGTTCATGCATTCAACATTGATATGGGTTTATGGTTGTCATGAATCCCCCTATATTCTACCTATATTTCTGATACCGTGAGTCTTTTCCTTGGAGTTCATCAGGCAAAGGATCATATCAGAGACAGAGCACTTCCTGAAACTACACAAGGAATCCAACCTCAAATTCCCTTTCATCATTGGACCATTCATTGTCAAGACAAGATTATTCTTATCTCAGGTCCAAGCAAAGCTCAAGGAGTTTGGATTTGCACATCTATAGGGAAGAAGATATGACCCACATCAGATCATATCCAAGAGAATATTGATGAACAAACAAGCCCCCTGTGAGCATGATCATGTTGAGGGTTTTGACAAATTGGAAAATCTAGATGTCTATGCTGATATAGAAGCAATCTTGCAACCAAATCAAACACAAAAAATGGAGGCAACCTTGCAATAAAATAAAATACAACAAACTCCTCAGAAGTTGATATTTAAAGTCCCCAAGGTAAGTGTTTACAACAAAAAAAACAGTTCAGAAGCCTTGGGCACCAATAGTCAGCAGACTGGCCCTAAAATATGAATATCATGCAATCCCCACAGATAGTGGATCTAGAGGAGGAAGAGCCTAAAGAACAAGTAAATATGGATATGGTTGAGAGTGGCACCAACAATGTAGAAGTTGAGAAAGGAAGAAAGCTCCAAAGTGAAGGCAGCTCAAGGACTTTCAGCAGCAAAAAGAACATCTTTGATAAGGCATCTGGCGCAGCCTATCAATCTAAATAATATTTGGCAATGCAATATACTGAAAAAGGAAACTTACCTATGAGTGAAATGAGGGAGTTAATCCTTGAAGTATAAAATATATCTCAGTACAAGTCTTCTATGTTCACAATAAGAGATGTAGAGAAGAAGACATTCAATATAGCAGTTTTAGATGAGGATAAAGTATCTAAGATCAAACTAAAATATGAAAACATCAGTGCTCCAAACAAAGTGAAATTCCATAGGAATACCAGTGACATGTTGTATTCAGATTACTTGGGTCTAATCTTGAAGAATTCAAAGCTGTCAACTTATGCAATTAAGTTTGAAGGGCAGTTGAGTCAAGAAAAAGAATCTAGCAGAGCTTGGAAAAATTAGGTCAAGAGGCTAGAATTTGAAGGCCCTTAGGGAGTGAAATCTTCCTTAGAACAAAAAGACAAGCTAATTCAAAGCTTGAAGAAGAAACTAAAAATGTCTACCACAGAGTGTCCACAAACAACATAACTGGTTGCTCTAGAACAAGAGAATGAGGCATTTCGACAAGAGGCATTGAATTACAAGGCCAAGGTATTACAACTCGAGCAAGAAAAAGTGAATTGGTCACAAGGATAGACATAAGTACCAAACATGGTTGTAGCTATACCTTCGATTGCAGAAGTTGGGCCAAGCACTGAAGGACTTGTATAGGATCTGTCCCAAGTTAGCTTGAAGGTGGGAGAAATCAAAGGTCTAAAGGGAGATATAGAGAAATTGAAGCAAGAAATGAAAAAAAAAGATGAGAGGATGGCTCAATTTCAAAAGGAGAATCAAGCTTTGCAGGAAAGAGTAGACAAACTAAAAACAAGGTTGAGAGGAAAAGGATTGTTGCAGGAAGACAAACACATCATCTAGGATTCTATTGTTGTTGAAGCTTCCAAGTTTAGGGTGTACTTGATCTTCATTAATGACAAAGAAATCATGGCCATCACAACTAGAAGCAGGTGCATTGTTGTAAATGAGACTCTGGCAAAGAAACCATCAGAGTGGGCCCAAAATGCCATAAACTTGTTAAATTCCATCCCTACTATAGAACTTCAGCCCATTGGAGTCAAAGATAGGACTACATTTATCATTTGGGCCAGGAGGGTCATTGCCAAGCATAACCTGCTAAAATCAGTCCAAACCAAGGCCATAAAGATGGAGCAAAGTATACAAGAATTCAAATATCTATTTAAAGAGTTGTTCATCAAAGGCCTCCCACCATTTTGGGATGGTAAAGGAAAATTGTATGATCAGGAGGAATACAACTCTCGCCTCACCCAATGCATAATGGATCACTCCAAGTTTGAAAGCCCGGAGGAAAACTTGAAAGGAGAAACCTTGGTGGAATATTTGATCACAGATTTTGAGATCTTGAATCAGTTCAAGACGGTGAAGATCAGACTGCCAATCATGACGTATGCCTCTTGCATTGACCTTGAGATCATAATCCAAGAAATGATGGACTATGATATCCCTTTTGACTTGCAATGGAAGGAGATAGTGTGGCTAGGTAAAACAAAGTGTAGTTTTCTAGGAACCAACAGATAATGCCCAGGTGTCAACAAAATGGTAGATTAGACAGATGATCAAAATAACACAAATGGAAAAGGTAGAAGCTGAAGAATCAGGGGAATCAGCAGTGGTTCATGAAATGTTTTTTGATTAATCATTGTAATCGGTTCCCATACCGAAACTGTCATGTTGTAATTATTGTAATCAATTTTAGAAGCTGAAACATTTCAGTTCAACTATTGTAATCCATTTCTAATTGAAGGAACTTGAATTGTATAAATGTTAGAAGTTTCAAATGTATTAATGTTGGAAGAAGTGCAAGGGTACCTTTTTAGTTGTTCTGAACTCAATTGTAATTTTTTGGAGCTGAATTGAATACATATGCAGAAGCTTTTGAAGTCTCTATGAAAATATTCTAATTGTGGTGATATGAGTTTTGTCTTCTCTCATTGTATGTATTTCCTGTGTTCTTTAATTCCATTTACACTGTCTTCTGTTTAAATTGGATAATGTAAAAGCCCATAATTCATCTTATGATGCTTTTGGCTTAAGAAATTTAAATTGTGTTAAGTTCTTCATAACTAATTTAGAATTCATTTCATAAATGCTTTGATGCAGTTACTTGTTTTTTTTTTCTTCTTACACTATGCAAACTACAATTTATCACTCAGATTCATCGCCTCACTTAACCTTTATCCTTTGGAGATTTCTACTGGCCAATCATTGTTTTCATTCATTTTCAAAATTTTGATTCCATATCCCTAAGTGTCCCACCTCTTCCTTTCCAGTAAATTTATAAACCCCCCCCAAAAACAACAAACCTAGCCACTAATTGAAAAATAAACACCAAGTGACACGAGAGAGCCCTCTTTGAGCTGAGCAGGCTAGTACCCATCTCTAAAGTTGGTTTGTAGGTTACCTTTGTCGTTTGTTTATGAGCCAAACAAATTTACAGAGTGCTAACAGTGCCCAAAAATATCTCCTGAGCTTTCGATCGAAGATCAATGACTGAGATCCTCCGGCCTTTAGATTCAATGACTATGGTTCCACACACTGGCTCAAGGGCCTATGTTTGACAAGCACCCATGCTCAACCTATGAATCAATCATTTGCCGACACGTATTACCCTCTGGACACATTATTTTCCATGCTGGAAATGACACGTCACAATGATGTCAACTTCTATCCTTAGTTTGACATGTGGCACTCAAACCACATCACTTTTCGCCCCCTCATAGTGCCAAATCACCTTGACACATGGCACAATTTTCACTTGACACGTGGACCACTTAGAGCCTGACACGTGTCAACCTCTGATTGACTGGGTTGCATCATTTGACGTCATTGGCACGTGTACCCTATGTACAAACTGTTAAGGGAAGGTTGGAACATTTCCATGGAATCTTTCCCCATCGGCCTACCAGCATGTCAGGGCTTCCAAATCTCAATTCGGCTTGGAAATCTTCTAGGGTTCGGTACTTTGATACCTTGGGCATTGATTTCCCTCCTAAGATTTACTATAAGATCTACGACTAATATGACTCAGCCTATAGATTTGACTGCTATCTCTTAGAGGTGGTGATGCAAGGTTTCAAGCCCATCTTGGGCCACACTTAACCTATGGGTGAATCAACTTCTCCCATGTGGCATCCTCACCCACATTATCTACATACATGGATTCCACATCACACGTGACATCACCTCCCTACTTTCACTTATATATATATATATATATATATATATATATATATATAATAAAGGAAGGGAACCAAAGGATGGAACCCTATCTGACCAGGGTACTGGGACACCGGACATCGAGATTTCTAGCATACCCCTTCAAATAAAATCTCGATGGTCCATTATTCCAATTTCCTTCTCATAGAGTATCGATGATGAAGATATGATGACCCTCAAATATGATGACTGACGTTTTCTCTTGGCCTCTCAATGAGGATTTCAATGAAGGTTTAATTCTAGACTTGTAGCTCTGCAGTCTTCGCTATACCATCTTATAGGGGTTCTTTAATAGACTTCCTTAGCTTTGTTAAAAGCATTTACAAGTAAGCAATAAGCTTGCTACTTGACACTCTTATGAGGTCTTGATACCTTGTAATATTTCCCTTTTATGGAGGGAAAAACATATCGTTATCGGCCTTCTCTGGCCTTCCTCAAACCACTAATACAATGAAATTATCGCACCCTTAAGGAGATATCACAACACTTCATCTCAATCCACATTTTAACTTTCATTCCTTAGAGATTTCAGCCCATTTCCAAGCAATTACATTCGTTACATATAATATTTGTATCTTTCAAACAACATACAAACTCTTATATTTAGATGTGCTAACATATGAAATTCTATACAATTGCACTTTCGCTTAAACTCAAAGGATTGCCAATAGAACAATTATCAAGCTCATTAATCAAGCATGCATATTTAGACTACAATCACAGGCACCCAACTATTCATTTTAGTTCAATTACACATGTATTAAAGAATACTTATCTATTATTAGATTGTATCCAACCAACTCACTATGGGTGTATGCCTCTCCACCCAACCATAGGCTCTACTTGTTCAGTAACTTCGACAGCAGGCCACCCCCGTGTCAGACCATGATACCACCAGGGGATGTCTCTTACTACTGACTCAACCAGTCATTAAATTGATCAAGGAGGTTACGCTCCTCCACTTCACTGGTAACAACATAAGTCTCCCCTTCTTCCTATTGAACTCAAGTCCTCCACAAGGTTTATTAGATTCCTTATTAGCTAGATTTCTTTCCAGCCAACATCAATCATGCAACCCCCTTGTGTTCCAATCAAGAAGTCATGGGGCCTTTTTCATTCCAGCCTAACCGTTCTTCTCCTAGGCACACTTACAAAATCTCCTTTACTCAGGTTTACACCCTGGAGTGTCCCCTACTCTGCACATGTGTTTTCCTTTGTTGCATGACTTTCCTCTCTCGCCAGCATGGCCTTCTACTCAAACCATCTTTATCAATTGCTATGTCTCTACACATCGTGCCTTCATGAGGTTTATTGCTAATTTCTCAAAGCATTCTCTATTCCTCAAGTCTTCTACATGCTTCTAAACTTAGGACTTAGAGCTCTCTTGCTCTGTCTGCGCTTGCACACACACTCATGCACGTTCTGCCCCTCCTTTCTTGCATGCATTAATGCAGTCTCTCTTCTGCACCAAATCTCCTTGGGAAGGTTCTCGACCTATCCCCTCTTTTCTCTGTCAGAAGGACTCGTGGGGTCAATCTAAGCTACAAAATTGGTACTCTGTTGTACCTTTGGATGACATTTCCACTGTCCTAACTAAGTCTTCCATACTTCCATTCATTAGAGTGATTGGTTGTTCAACTACCAACCCCTCCTCATTAACTATATTGCCTTGAAATTAGAAAAGGAGATAACTTATCATTTCAAAATTAAATATTTCAGCAAGAAGGCTTGGGTCTATTACACATGAGTCATCTTTCTCTACCCCTCACTAATCCCTCTAGTGGTATCATGGCTAGTACTTTCAATATTTCACCCATCATTCACCTAGTTAGCATTTCAATCAAACAAAATAGCATTATAATATTATATGCCATAGCATCGCATTACAATATTATATGCCATAGCATCGCAGTCATTAAACATGTTTAATTACATATTGGATAAAACAGGGGTATTACAAATAATGTGGACACATAAAGACGGTGCTTCAGGATTCCAAGGATTTTTTTTATATTCACTTCATAGAACACCATGTCATCATTTCTAATACCGTGGAAGTGTTAAAAATTGGCTCTAGAATGGATAAAGTCAGATATGGCAGATGGGTCGTTTGGATGGCCATAATCCTTCTGTTGAGTTTATCGGCTGTTGATGTTATTGCTCAACCTGGTATTCTTCAAATAACATTCTAGAATATTTCAGCATCGTTTGTATTTTGTCTGGCTTTTAGAAACCTTATTCTGCATCCTGGTTATTTTATTGCCCATACTCACTTAGAGTTCATATTCTTCAGTTGAAAAGAAATTATTTCCTTAATTATTGAATTTTGGAGTTTCAGGATTCATCAGTCTCGCTTGCGGAGCGAAAACAAATCACACGGACCAAAATCATATAAGATGGGAAACTGATGCTAATTACATTGACGTTGGTCAGGCAGCAGACACTGGGAACGCAAATTTACCGTCTTACTTGCAAACTGTACGGTACTTTCCAAAGCCCCTCAACAAGTGTTGCTATCACTTGCCTGTCGCCCCCAATGTGCCTTACCTCCTCAGAACATGGTTTGTTGTTGCAAATAAAAGTGGATTCCAATCCTCTTTCTCTTTATCTATTGAGACACTTGGTATGTTAGATAGGAGTAACTTAACCTTGGGTCAAGATCCATTTTATTATGATCGAATCTTGGTTAGTTCTGGGAGAGTGCTGTATATTTGCTTGATTATAACCCTTTATCAATGCTATCGAGTTGAGGGCACTTCGAGATGGCATGTATGGACAGGCGTAGCTATGAACAATGCTGAATTCAATATGGAGAATTGACGTTCGCGGAAATTCGACGCTCAGGTGAACATTTTGAACGTTTTATATGTTTTACCTAAGGAATTGTAAGCGAGCTAGTGGTGTTAGATATTTTTATGCATTATGTGTTATTTTTCCTTCAACTATTGATAAATCTGGATAGCTTTGGATGGTGAATTAAGCAGGTATCCCCAAGACAAGTTCGACCGCATCTGGAAAACTGCAGATATAAATCCGAATTATTCAGATCTTGTACGGGATGTAAGTTTGCAAGAGCCCATTTCAACAGACAATACCAAAAGTCTTCCTCCACCTGCTGTCATGCAAACGGCGTGAGTCATGAACCTGGAAAGCTATGGATTCACTCTAGGATTATCCAGGTCGATCATATATATATATATTTCATTTCATTTGATCAACAGGTCGATCTTCTTTCTAAAATCCATCATAAAAAATTGGTATCTTTACTCGGCTACTGTAATGAATCGAGAGAACTTATGCTTATCTACGAACACATGTCTGGAGGGTCCCTTAGAGATTGCCTTTATGGTAAATATTTTGCTCAGAAATACTGTTTGATTTACTTGCTCCAAATTACTATTTGGAGAATGCTCTTTGATTGAGTTGCTCCATATCTTTTACTCTAAATTTCATTTTCAGGTCCCAGCGCAGAAATTTCCCAACTAAATTGGAAACCACGGCTCAAAATAGCATTAGATGCAGCGCAGGGTAAGTTTTTATAAAATTTATGGAAACCAGAAGCTGGTTCATCTTATGTATCTGTTTGCAATTAAATGAGTCCATCTTTAATTTTTCTTATTAAAATGTAACCATATTTGTCATGTAATCCACCTGCAATTTTTGTTTGAAGGTCATCTTATGTATCTGTTTGCAATTAAATGAGTCCATCTTTAATTTTTCTTATTAAAATGTAACCATATTTGTCATGTAAATCACCTGCAATTTTTGTTTGAAGGACTGGAATACCTGCACGTAGGCTGCACCCCAAAGATAATTCACAGGGATGTGAAGACCGCCAACATCCTTATAGACAGCAATTTGAATGGCAAACTGGCCGATTTCGGTCTTTCAAGGATGACAATTGATGGGGAGGCTACTCATGTTACCACTACGGTGAAAGGAACGGCAGGATACCTCGATCCAGAGTATATCACAATTAATCTATCTTTATCTTGTACTCCCTTTGTGGAGAATGAAAGTGCTGGGGATATAGCAGAAATCTTAGACACGGGGCTCGCTGGAAACTACGACATGAAATCGATCACTAGTATTGCCAGACTAGCGCTTGGATGTGTTCAGTGAAAACCATCCTCCAGGCCGAGTGTGAGTGAGATAGTTGCAGAGATCAAAGAGGTCATCATACATGAGAATGAGAAAAATGCTCCTCTTCCAAATTTACAGGGAGTTGGTATCGGATGTGGATATTTGCAAGCCGGCCCGGTCTGTTCGCGAGTGGATGATATGGAGTGGGCGGACAACAGCTCCAACCTCCCCCATGTAGGAAGATGAGCTCAAATGTCAAGGATATTCATTCAATCAAATATCAAATGTTTACAAGTGATCAAATTAAGTGAATGTTGATTTTCTAATTTTCATTTATAGATATAGATAATGATTAATGGTTAAGAATATATATATATATTTTTAATGATTAATGATTGAGAAAATATCTTTATTTTTTAAATTACAGTTTCAAACTCAAAAGGAAATATGTACATCTCTTTAGATTTGAGTACTAAAATTATTGTAACTCAAAAGGAAATATATACACCTCTTTAGACTTTAATACTAAAATTATTGTATCTGAAAATTTTCAAGGCGTAGGATAAAGAGCAAACGAAATGCACCTTTGTCGGCAATCTTTTTTCGTCGACCCTCTTACCGACGAGTGCATTCCGATCTGAAATTCAGTCCCTTGCATTCTCCCACCGAGGAGTACTCTACTCCACGAAACGGGTTGTCATATATGGCATAGGCTTACCGTTTAGCACCGTCATCGGCACAACACGCGGTATTAATCGTGCAACAATCTTCTTATTCCCTCTGGTGCCCATTTCAAATTTGATTTTCCAAAGTATTATCAAATTCTTGCAGTTTCTCAATTTTCGCCCCTTCTCATCTGCAACGTACGTTTATACATCCAAACGATCGACACCCCTTGCCTATACTCCATAAAGACACCGTGTATTTGATACTATTGAGTTTTAGAGAAAGATTGAGTAGGTCATCAGTACGAGAGGAAAAAAATAGCAAAAACCCTATATTAATCACAGATATTCGCAGCCTTGATGAAAATCCGAAAATGGAAGCAAACAAAGATCAGTATATATTTCTTGGAAATCCCACTCAAGGCGCACCAGATCTCTGTCGCCACTTCCGCTGAGGATTTCCCACTAGGATTTGTAGCCCCGGAAATCTGATGCCGAGGAGTTTTTCCCATCGGAACTGGAGAAGGGCACTCATGCTTGTCACAAGGAGGTCAAGAGTTTGGTTTCTGAAAAGCCCAAGGCGAGCAAACGAGGGAGTTTGAAGGGATTTTTGTTTAGGAGCGCCAGTGAGGGACGGTCCCAAAGCAAGGATAGGCTGTGGGGTTTGTCTATTACCCCTGCAAAGCAATCCAAGAAGCATGAGAGTATAGTTAATGAAACCCGCTGAGAAAAATTCAAATTCAGGGGAAAAGCACGAGGACGATTTCAACAGTTGCAATGCTAAATCCAGTTCAGGTAAGAGGCAAGAGGATGTGAAAAACTGTACTATGAATCCTCGATGTGGGGGAGTTTTACCAAGTTTGGTAGGAAGATGACCATTTCGCCTCATAAGCTCCATTATACTTCCAATAGGGCACAATCAGTGGAGCTAAATAAACCTTTTAGCTAGAAAGGGTCTGCTTGGGTGTTTGGGATTGACTTCTAAATCTTATACTGTAGTGAATGGATTGAATAGGAGATTGACCACTATTTCTTGATAAGTTCTCCGCAAAACTTGGATCTGGAGCAGGGGAGACTGCCCATCCCAGTGATGAATGGTTTGTGACCATTTGCTTCTGTAATTTTTAGATTGAAAATTTGTTTATTAGCTTTTTAATTTTCTCATCACTGCAAGCCATTCAGGGCAAGTGGATTTTTATTTCTTGAAAATTTGGCAACTAGGACACAATGAAGAAGACTACATTTAGTCTGCAATACTTGTTGCAGACGCTGCTACTAGACAAACAACATGTGGAGCTGGTTGAAGTTAGGACTATTGAAGATTATGCTGTTAGAACTGTGGGGAACTGGTCAAAACTATAATTTTAATGTAATTCAGGGGTATTGATATGCAATGTGTTGAAAGGTGAATGTCGCTCTTCTATCTACAATGTGTTTCCAACAGTTGTCTTGTTGTCACGCATTTCTGACTGCAGATAATGTAAGGTTATATGATGCATCTATGTCAGGAGTGTTTTTCTCTCCGAATTAGATGAAAACTGCAAGGAAAAGGGGAAGAAATGGATAGAGTGTGAATTTCATGATAGTTGTTATCCTCACTTTTGGAGCATGTGAGAATATTCATGGGCATGATCTTGTATTACTAAGTTGAATAGAACAGTTCAGCAGGGCTGTGATATTTCAAAACAAATTTAGCAAAGCTATGTTATTCTGGAACAATTTTACCAGAATTATAGGCCTCGTTTCTATGTATAAAAACAATTGATAAAACCATTTAATTTAAATACTATGTGGTTTATTCATATGAATTTATTGAATGCACTCTCAAAGCCCCTAAGAACTTCATGCTTCATTTTTCTTGTATGTGGCCTGTGGAGATTTCTTGTTTTATTTCTTTCGTGTTTGTTTCTTTACTCCTGCCATACCTTTTCTGATTACTATTGTGAAGGATAATTAACTCTGTTGATACAAGAGAAAAGTTAATGTAGTCTTAGCTACTTTGCTAGACTAAAATACAAAAATGTGATGTTATGCCTTGGGTTATGGTAATTCTGTCTACATCTGATATAGAGTTGTCAACCAATGATTCGTGCCATTTTCTTTGAATATCAATGCACTGCAAGATAATTCTAAATGATATATGATGAGAAAATTCTAAATGATATATGATAAGAAGTGGATGTTGGGTTTGGCTTCCTATATGTATTCCAAGAATGGAATTCAATAGAATTGAACAAGGAATTTTTGGTTTTTGACATCAATTTTCTCAATGCATGTATGACAATATATAGAATAGAAAATTTGTGTTAGAGGCTGAAAATGTAGGGTATTATTTACTAATGTTGAACATATATGTTGAAGCAAGGATGAAAGAGTATGAGGTGATGAAGAAATCGGAATGCAATGGGATTGAGATTATAAACAAAGTTTATTCATTTTTTTTTTATAGGAGATGGATCTCACCCACCATCATAGTAAATCTATGGGATGTCAGATAGCTTCACTATGGAGATAAAGGAGGTAGAGTATGTGCATGGCACAAACTTTATGCTACATGTTGTATAAGCACATTTAAAGGAACATATCATGTGCAGTTGAAATCAGAAGCTAGATATTGTTTTTGAATTTGTCACTAGATATCTTGGGTCTTCTATTTGGATTATTGTGCAGACTATGTTGAGGTTAATACTTTCATGTAACGTGCCTTCACTGGTAGATCAAGGAGGCGGGATATGTGCCTGATACAAGTTTGTGTTTCCTTACACAGAGTTTGTGTTGCATGATTTATAAGTGCATTCAAAGGAATAGATTGCTTGCAGTCAATTCTAGAGAATCCATCTTGGAGGGAAGATTCTAGTTGGGTTGGTCAATTAGAACGCGTTAACTTTAAAAAAAATATCCAATCATAGGCAAGGTAATCCATGAACCCTTCTCTCTTAATACTCCTTCCATACCTTTTTTGATTACTATATTGAAGGCTAATTAACTATGTTGATACAAGAGCAAAGTTAATGTAGTCTTAACTACTGTGATAGACCAAAATACAAAAATGTGATGTTATGCCTTGGGTTATGGTAATTTTGTCTACATCTAATATAGAGTTGTCAACCAATGATTCGTGCCATTTTCTTTGAATATCAATGCACTGCAAGATAATTCGAAATGATATATGATAAGAAGTGGATGTTGGGTTTGGCTTCCTATATGTATTCCAAGAATTGAATTCAATAGAATTAAACCAAGAAAATTTGCTTTTTGACATCAATTTTCCATTGTCCTTCTTCATCTTCCCGTGACCCTTCTTTTCCTATGTCTTAGACTGGTTTTTAGGAAGTTGTTTGTTAGGCTCGTCTTTCTCATACTTTGGATGTTTCGGATTTGTAGATCCGAACTCTCGTTTGTTCTAGTGCCTAAATTTCTGCTCTATTTTAACAACATATCAATACACAACACCGAGTTATGAGATATCCAGAAAATTTATTTTAGTTTGGATATATCTGTGTAGAGCCCCACGATATTTCAGAATCAAATGTTGCTTGGAGTCTTTGATACCCAACTTGGTGCGCAAGGTATGGAAGGTATTGGTGAACTTCGAGACTGCTTGGCCCCTCTCTTTTCGCAGTCTAGTCCATCTCATGTGCTGGTCTTCATAGATGCCAACAGGGTAATACTGCTCCTTGACTACATCCACAAAAAAATCCCAAGTGGGATCGATCCCATATATTCTGGACTCCTCTATGAAACTTTGCTCCCAATAAGTTTCCCACCAATGTTTGACATGGGGGAGAGCCTTAAGAAGTGTGAAGGTGATCTTTTCCTTGTCGGAAAAATGGTGAAGAGAGAAATTTCCTTCTAGTAGATTTAACCATTTGTCTAGGGCATCCGCATCTATCTGACATTCAAATACGGGAATATCAAAATTAACCTGTACCTTGAAAGGAGAGTTTCTTCCAAAGTGGGCGCTTGATGAAGATGTAAAAGTTTTTATAGGCAAGAGTTGAAGGATGTGGGAAAAACTCTCCATCATTTAGTCCCTCTGTCACGTGCGAGCTTGCTCAAGCAACAAATTAATAGAATCTTCTGCTCCATTGTTTTTCTTTTCTTCCACAATGGAGGGTTTCTTGGGCATGTGAGAGATATTTTCCTCAAGAGAGACAAGCTCGAGACCCAACTTTCTATACTCGGACCTCGTCAGGGACATACACTGAAAAACTATCAAGAGCAGCCTGTTATGATACCACTGATCCAGATTATTTTTGACACGAAATGAGAGAGGAGATATAACAAAAAAATATACCAAGATATCTCGGATATCCAATAATATAAAAAAAATGTATCAGAGATGCATTCATAAACATAGAGATACAGTAATACACAATTTCTATTAATGAGCGAAAATGTACAAAGACTGTAAAATTACAG
>JASDQU010241898.1:1585-25159 GCA_032191745.1 Picea mariana | reverse complement strand
TCCCTCATTAGGAAGAAATGGTCTCCATTGCGTTGATTTCCCGGGGGAGAGAGGGAAGCATTTGCTGAATATGAATCTTGGTGAGTTTCTTTCTTTGTTGGAGACGTCGTGTTGCTCGGTTTGTGGAAGGTTGTCATGGACCTGTTGCTGGCGGGGTTGAATTTGTTCAACTAGTGGAGCTACCTGAGATGACTGTGTGGAGAAGGAATTTGTGTGCTTTGCTGCAATCTTGTCGACCTGCTTCTGTTGGATAAAAGGTGCTTGGTCCGAGGCTACAGTGGTTGCAGTATCCTTTTGTTCACCTTTTGAATAGATTGTGAAAAATTTGAATTTTGTAGTATGAGATACTACCTTGCGACATTGTTTAGGTGGGACAGTAGTTGGAACTACCTCTGGTATTCTGTAGAGATGACCCTCCAAAGTAACAATGACACTACGAGGTTGAGACTCATAAAAATCATGGCACTTCCACATATATGGCTGGCCCAAGAGAACATCATAGACATCCATTAGGGAAACATCACATAATACCTCATCCTTGAAGGGTTGGATGTCGTATGACAATCAACACTGCTAGCTGACACGAAGATCTTGTCCTTAGCGAAGCCAACTGATGTTGTATGGTTGCGGGTGTGGTGTTGTCGACAATCCCAATTGTTTAATGACCTCCGCTGAGATGAGGTTCTTCTGGCTTCCGCTATCAACAATAAAATGCATCGCGGTCCCCTTCACCCACATCTGTGAATGAAAAAGGCACTCCCCCTCTTCAATATATGTTGGTTCTTCTATTTGAATTGTTGTGGTCATGACAATAGCAGTGCGGTCTGCGTCAATGATCTGTCTTCTATCCGCATTTTTTTGATCAGATTCTGAATCAGGGTTTGGTTCCTTGTCTTTGATCTCGGCCACCAATGACTGTTTTGAGTGACATTCATCATTGTTGTGTGAGGGAATTTTGTTGAAATCACACCATTTTCTGGTGTCCTTCTTCGTCTTCCCATGATCCTTCTTTCCTATGGCTTAGACTAGTTTTCAGGAAGTTGTTTGTTAGGGCCGTATTTCTCATACTTTGGTTGTTGCGTATTTGCAGATCCGAACTCCCGTTTGTTTTGGTGCCTAAATTTATGCCGATTTTAACAGCATATCGATACGCAACATTGAGTGATGAGATATCCAAAAAATCCATTTCAGTTTGGATGTATCTATGTAGAGCCCTACGATATTTCAGAACCAAATATCACTTGGAGTCTTTGATACCCAACTTGGTGCGCAAGGTATGGAAGGTATTCATGAACTCCGACACTGCTTGACCCCTCTCTTTTTGCAATGTGGTCCATCTCCTGTACTGGTCTTCATAGTTGCCAACAGGGTAATATTGCTCCTTGGCCACATCCATGAAAAAATCCCAAGTGGGATCGACCCCATATATTCCAGAATCCTCTTTGGAACTTTTCTTCCAATAAGTTTCCCACCAATGTTTGACATGGGGGAGATCCTTAAGAAGTGTGAAGGTGATATTTTCCTTATTGGAAAAATGGTGAACAAAGAAATATCCTTCTAGCAGATTTAACCATTTATCTAGGGCATCCGCATCTATCTGACCTTCAAATATGGGAATATCAAAATTAACTTGTACCTTGAAAGGAGAGGTTCTTCCAAAGTGGGCGCTTGATGAAGATGCGACGATTGTTATTGGCAGGCGTTGAAAGATGTGGGAAAAATTATCCATCGTTTCGTCCCTCTGTCGCATGAGAGCTTGCTCAAGCAACTAAATAATATAATCTTTTGCTCCATCGTTTTTATTTTCTTCCACCATGGAGGGTTTCTTGGGCGTGCAAGAGAAATTGTCCTCAAGAGAGACAAGCTTGAGACCCAACTTGTTATACTTGGACCTCGTCGGGGACATACACTAAAAAACGATCAAGAGCATCCTACTCTGATACCACTGATCCAGATTATTTTTGGCACGAAATGAGAGAGGAGATATAACAAAGAAATATACATAGATATCTAGGATATCCAATAAGATAACATAAATGTATCAGAGATGCATTCATAAACACAAAGATACAGTAATACACAATTTCTATTAATGAGATAAAATGTACAAAGACTGTAAAATTATAGAGTTGAAGACTCATTAGAATGGTGGAAGCTTATCTATGAGAAGAGATGTGATGGCTACTCGCATTCGCAAGAAGATGATCGTTACAATGAGGCTCCAAAGGAATTTTTAACATAAGTAAAATCCAAAACCCTAACACCAGAAGATGAAAAGAAAAAAGGTTTTTGGGCCTCGATGGGGGTAGTTGATACATCAAATTCTTGGGGGCGTAACTTTTGCATACGATCTTTGTTTGGGGTGCTCAATACACCGTTGTAAAGGTCTAACCGAGAAGAAAGATTTTCGATTGGCCCAAGTCAATACCTTTGGTAGTCACTTGGGCCCCTGTAACATACCCCGAAACCCACAGGTCGGGGTACACTACCTTCAAGCCCACCCTTGGACTTCTTTCTCTTGTTGATACCTTTTTAAATTAATAAGGATGCACGAAATAAAATATCTAACGACATGCACAACAATAACCAAACAAGAAAGCATATTCTAAATATTTAATTAAACGATAAGTAAATACACATCACAATACATTCATATACATGTAAATAATACCATAACAGAGAGCACTTATCTTTATAAAGAAGACACCAACTGGCTGCAAACCAAGGACATTCCACCCATCTGTAGACACTATTATTCCAAATTTCGACAGCAGCGTCACCCCCGAGCTAGGGTTATGAATCCACAAGGATGATTCCAGAGTGTTACTTGGCTTCCCAAACCAGTCAACACTCAAGCTCTCACATGCTTTCCCAACACTTGTAGCAATCCATGTACCCAGCTCTCTTCTACCCAGCATGCACCACCCAAGAGAATGGACCTCCACCCTTCTCTGCCACACAGTCCCTCCGGAAGTCCTTCTCCTTCCAGGGCTCCAGCGCAACTGGTCCAGAATCTCCATTTTAGAACTCTCAAGACTTTCAACTGTGAATAAAGTTGGACACAGGCCAATGCATCTTAGACATACAGGCCTCAAGTCATGGATGGATTACACCAGTGACCACTACAACCAACAATACCATGGCTACTCGTTGGTAGTTTGTTTCCCTTTTCCCAAGCCAAGACACGGATGAGGAAGGATGAATGAGTGATAGGTAAGAATGGAATGAAAGAACGAGTGGGAAAGCGAGTGAATAAATGAACCATTTAGCAAGTGAATGATGAATGAGCAAACCCCCCAACAGACAAGGGGTAGGTTTAAGTATTTTGTGTGGAATCAAGAACCTCCTGGCCTCCCCCAAGAAGCTCACGTAACTGATGCACTCCCTTATACAAAAGGGTAATTAAAATAAGAAATAAACATTTGTCCCTTCAATCCCCCTCTCTTGTGGAATCATATCCCCCTATAACTCTCGTCCTTTTCCGTCTAGCAGTGAGCGATGTGTTTATTAATAATGATAAAAAAATTACATGTCTTAGGCACACTGGCCTATTTTAATTGTTTGGACCCTCTGGCCTCTTGACAATTAACAAAATACATTATTTAATATGGGGCTCAAAACCTGGGGTGTTACATCCCCTCCCCCTTATTTTGGCACTATCCTCGGTGCATATACAAAATAGAGATCAAAATCTCAAAATTGATTCAAAAAGCTGCGGGTACTCTACCTGCATGGCATATTCATGCTCCGAGGTAGCATCGTCAGGACCGTAGCAGGTCCACTGAACTTTTACCATCTCTATAAATCGATTTTGGAGCATTTTTACTTTTTTATCCAATACCCTCACTGGTTGGAATTGAGAGTCTCCCTCTGTCTCTACCTGAATTAGATTCCAATCAATAACATGGTTAGGATCATGTACATATTTATTTAGCAAAGAGACATGAAATATGTTATGCACATTCATGGAAGCAATCAATGCAAGCATGTATGCAACTAGCCCTATTCTATCCAATATTTCAAATGGACCATAGAATCTAGCTGCTAGCTTTGTACAACTACCCAATTTCAAAGAGATTTTCTTGGGCTGCACTTTCAGAAGTACATGATCCCCTACTTTAAATTCTCTAGCTATCATGTTCTTATCTGCATAAACTTTCTGTCTATCCTGAGCTTCCTTTAAATTCCACTTGATCTTAACCATCTGGTCTTCCATATCCTTGAGCTACTCTAGCCCAAGTACCACTCTATCTGTTGGGTTGTCCCAACTTACTGGAGTATTTCATTTCATACCATACAAGGATTCAAATGGGATCATTCTCAATGAAGCGTGATACCCATTATTATATGCAAACTCAACCAAGTGTATGTAATCTTCCCACTTAGATGGCTTATCCATCACATACATTCTCAACATATCTTCAATTATTCGATTGACCCTCTCTATTTTCCCATCTAACCGTGGATGGTATGTTGTGCTAAAGTTTATATTTGTACCAAATCCTTTAAACAATCCCCTCCAGAAATTGGAGGTAAACTTTGTATCTTTGTTCGAGAAAATTGTCCTAGGTATCCCATGCAACCTAGAAATCTCCCTCATGTAAACATTTGCAATATTAGTCGTTGTATGCGTTGTTTTTACAGGAACAAAATGAGAAGCCTTTGTTAATTTTTCAACCATCACCATGATTGGATCATGTTGTCTTGTTGTCCTGGGTAATTTAGTTATGAAATCAATGGTTATCACTTCCCATTTCTTCTATGGGATTGGTAATGGCTACAGCAAACCCGTTGGGTGCCTATGCTCAGCCTTCACCTTCTAACATTCCATACATTGACTGATGTAATCAACAACATCCTTTTTCATTCCCGACCAAAATAATTGGCTTCTTAATGTTGTAATCATTTTCTCGTAACCGAGATGTCCAGCATAAGGAACATCATGCATTTCCTTCAATACCATTTTCCTCAATTCTTCGGAACTAGGAACATAGATTCTATTCTTATGCATAAGTAATCCATCTTCCTTTATCTCATAATCCTTTATTTTCTGTTGTACATCTCCTTGTTGTAAGCTTTCCTTTACCTGTAGATAATGTTGATCTGTAACAAGATCATCTAAAATTATGCTCTTCAAGACTGACTAATGTATACTAACAGTAGTAGCATTCATGAGATGCACTCTTCTACTAAGTGCATCAACAACTTTATTCTATTTTTCTTTGATATGCTTGATATTGAGGTCATATTCACTTAAAAATTCCATCCATCTTGTTTTCTTGGCATTCAAGGTTGGTTGTTCAAAACTATACTTCGGTCCAATGTGGTCTGTCCTTAATTCAAATATCTTCCCCATGAGATAATGCCTCCACATCTTTAAGGCGTGGACAATGGCAACAAGCTCCAACTCACGCGTGGCATAGTTCCTCTCATGTTCCTTAAGCTTTATGGACTCATAACCAATGACATGTCAATTTTGCGTGAGGACTCCCCCAAGTCCTTCCTTACATGCATATTTACATACCAAAAAAATTTCATTTGGGTCAGCAATATTTAACATAGGTGCACTAGTAAGTAATTCCTTCAACAGATTAAAATTCTCTTCACACTTAGGTGTCCATTCAAATTTAGTTCCCTTCTTTTGCAAAGAAGTGATGGGATGAAAAATCTTAGAGAACCCTACTATGAACCTTCTGTAGTAACCAGCTAATCCCATAAAATATCTGACTTTTGACACATTTCTAGGTGCTGGCCATCCTCTAATGGCTTTAATCTTATCTAGATCTACTGTTATGCCCTGCTCTGAAATAATGTGTCCAAGTATTGGATCTACTTTTGATAAAAATAACACTTACTCAGCTTGGCATACAACTGATGTTCTCTCAACACTTGCAATACCAGTCTTAAGTGATGTTTTTTCTCCTCTTTAGACTTGGAATAGACTAGTATGTCATCCAAGAATACTATGACAAACTTATCCAAATAATTTCTAAATATGCCATTCATTAAGTACATAAATATAGTTGGTGCATTGGTCAGTCCAAATGGCACCACTACAAATTCATAATGCCCATACCTAGTTCTAAAGGTTGTTTTATGAATGTCTTCTTCCTTGATTCTTACCTGATGGTATCCTGACCTCAAGTCAATCTTTGAAAAATATCGTTGCTCCTCTTCGCTGATCAAAGACGTCATCAATTTTGGGTAGAGTATACTTGTTCTTTATAGTATACTTATTCAGTTTTCGAAAGTCAATACACAACCTCAAGGTTCCATCCTTCTTTTTGACAAAAAGTGTTGGTGCTCCCCAAGGTAAAACACTTGGACGTATGTACCCTTTCTTTAGCAATTCCTCCAACTGCATTTGTAATTCTTTTAACTCTAGTGTGCTCATTCTGTAAGGTGTTTTTGACACCGAGGCAGCTCTTGGCACTAAATCAATTGAGAAATTTATCTCCCTTCTTGGTGGAAGCCATGGTATTTCTTGGAACACATCTTCAAATTCCTGTAGTATCGAGAAATATTCAAGGCTTGCCCCCTTTGTATTTTTTGGCTCTTCCATATGAGTTGCATACAATTGACTTCCTTTTCTAAAACATCTCTTCAACTGTACGGCTTAAATCTCCCTTATAGAGATGGGTCTTGGAACTCCTTTCATAGTGCTCTGTTTTCCATCTCCATCAAGATAGGTAAATGTCTTGCTATGAAAATCTAGGAAAACATGATGCTTTTCCAACCAATCCATTCCAATTAGAATATCATAAGACCCCAAGGGTATGATATGCATATCAACACTAGTATTCACATCATTAAGACTTATGGAAAAACTTCTAACCATATCATGGAATCTCCTTTCGGTTCTAGTGGCTAGCTGAACCAAACTTGATTTTCCAAGCTTACTTTTCTCCAAATGTAATCTATCCACTATTTTAGGATCAATGTAACAATGACTTGCTCCTGAATCAATTAAAATAACAATAGGTTGATTTATGATCTTACCTTCCACCTCGATCATATTGAACTGGTATTATGCTTGTCAATCATCTAAGGTTGCATAAATCCTTCCCATATCTTCGACTGTTGTAGCCTCTTGGACGTTGTGCATAGTCTTTACTCTGTCCTTTCTGTGTTGGCAATTCTTGTACATGTGATCTTCTTTGCATCCCTAGCATTGGATTGGTGGTCTTCCCCTTTTTCCCAAGAAGTCTTATTTCTTGGATTCACCCTTATCATACTGATCTTGATGATTTCTATTAGGCTCATTCCTATTGAAGGGAGGTTTGAATCCTTTCCTCCTCTGATCGGAATTCTCCTCCTTCTTATCCTTCCAATATTTTTGCATGGATTCTCTTCCCTGGCCTTGCTCATACAGGTATTTAGCCTTCCTGATGGCCTCAGTCAAGGTCTTGGGCTCATCATGCCTAATATTTTCTTTATAAAAGGCTGGCAATCCACTCAGAAATATCTATATTTTCACCTTCTCATCATTAATGAACCCGACATACTTTAACAACCCCAAGAACTTCTTCTCATATTTTTCCATAGTCATGCTTCCCAGCCTGACTTCAAAGAAATCCTGCATTTTCTTATCATAGAAATTCTCTGAGAGGTACTCCTTCTAGAAGTACTTATTGAACTACTTACAAATGATCCTATTCTCATTAATATGTTCAACTTGCTTCAATTGATCCCACCACATTGCAACTTTCCCATGTAAATGGTAGGTGGCAATTTTGGCTTCTAGGTTTGATGAGTAGTCATGCAATTGAAAATATCTCCTAAGTCCAAGAAACCATGCTTCATGATCATCTTCCCTTTATTTTTCACCATCAAAGTAGGGTGACTTAAGCTTCCTCATCTCTCCTTGCAAACTGTCCACTTCCTGTCTCCTTCTTTAGTTCCTAACGAGAGACACCTCTGGACTGCTTACAAAATATTTTGATGCATGAAACTTTCTTGCTGAGTAAGGAGGTGAGTGGTGTCTATGAGTTCTGCTAGCACTTCTTGAATAACCAACTCTTCCATGAACATCTCTCCTTTCACTAAACCTGCCTTATTACCCTTGCTCGAAGCCATTCCTTGTTTTCCTCTGCAATTGGTTTAAGCTCTGCATCACTCGAACATTTATCTGACTTTTCTCTCTCATCAACCTCTCATTGTCTGCTTTGTAGCTCTACACTTCTATTTTCAGGTTTCTTATAATTTCTATTAATGTTTCTTTCTCTCCTCTACCCTTGCGTCCATTGGACTCTGTCTCTGCATTACCAACTCTGGTATTCTGGCCTTCGGCCTCTCTATCACGGTTGGAGGCTCCCTCACCTTCTTCCATCTCTCGAATCTCCATTTTGAGATGATATGTTTAAATCTCTTAATTCTGCAAAATGTGCAAGTGAGCATTTTGTTAGAATTATGCATATAAAGAATTTTTCCAAACAATGCTACATGTCCCTTTTTATTCTTAGTTCATGAAGAATATATCTCCATTCTCCACAAAATAATAGTGTCATGTCATCCTTGGCTAATACAAAATTTCATTCTGCACATGGGACTGGTGCCGAGACCAATTCCTCCAGACTTCAGCCTTTGTTTGTTCTCTATTGTCAACTCATGTTTCCTCCCAAAGTTACCCTTCACCAAAATCTCCATTAGCTCCACCACAAGGATCAGATGGTCGATATTTAATCTCCCATCAAATGGATGACCCCACCCCCATCTGGAGGCTTCACGAGATCGATGGTCTAAGACTTAATCAAGTGTTGGGATGGATGGTCCTCTATTAATTCGATGCTTCAGGGGTTTGAGACATTCAATTCTCGTGCTTCTCAACTCCCCTAGAGTGACAATTCGTTGAATTGCTTACCCTGTCCTCCCACTCCTTGATCCAATAGTTGAGAAAGGTCTTGAAGGGATCCTAAACTGATGCTCTGCATGCCTTCACAAACAAAATTCACCTGTCCTATGATCCAACGATCCCAGATCTCTCTTGATCCCATAATGGCGATCGCTCCCAAATTCGAAAGGGACGGTCATGATCCTTCGATCCCTTACAAAGGATCTCTGACGTTCTAGCTCCTGCGTAGATTTCGCAACGCCATTCCTCCTGAGATTTTCAACTTCAAGGTCGAAATTCAATCTCAACCACGAGACTCTGACCAACAGACCCGGACCATATCAGCCCGATGTTTCAACTAGAAGCTCTGATACCAATATATAACATACCCCGCCACCCACAGGTTGAGGTACGCTACCTTCAAGCCCACCTTTGGACTTCTTTCTCTTGTCGATACCTTTTTAAATTAATAAGGATGAACACAAGAAAATATCTAACGACATGCACAACAATAACCAACAAGCATCGATATTTTAAATATTTAATTAAACGATAAATAAATACGCAACGGAATACATTCATATATAGGTAAATAATAGCATAACAGAGAGCACTTATCTTTATAAAGAAGACACCAACTAGCTGCAGACCAAGGATGTTCCACCCAACCATAGGCACTACTGTTCCAAATTTCAACAGCAGTGTCACCCCTGAGCCAGGGCTATGAATCCACAAAGACAGTTTCAGAGTGTTACTTGGCTTCCCTAACTAATCAGCACTCAATCTCTCACAGGATCTCCCAACACTCGTAGCAATCCAAGTACCCAACTCTCTTCTACCCAACCTGCACCACCCAAGAGAATGGACCTCCACCCTTCTCTACCACGCAATCCCTCCGGAAGTCCCTCTCCTTCGAGGGCTCCAACGCAGTTGGTTAAGAATATCCATGCTAGAACTCTCAGGACTTGTAGTTGTGAATAAAGCTAGACACTGGCCAATGCATGTCAGACATGTAGGCCTCAAGTCATGTATGGATTACAACAACAACCATTGCAACCACCAATACCATGGCTACTCTTCGACAGTTTGTTTACCTTTTCCCAAGACAAGACACAGATGAGGAAGGATGAATGAGTGATAGGTAAGAATGGAATGAAAGAAAAAGTGGGAAAGTGAGTGAATGAATGAACCAGTTAGCAAGTGAACGAGTGAATGAGCGAACCCCCCAACAAACCAGGGGCGGGTTTAAGTATTTTGTGGGGAATCAAGAACCTCTTATCCTCCCCCAAGAAGCTCACATAACTGATATAGTCCCTCAGACAAAAGGGTAATTAAAACAGGAAATAAAGATTTATCGCATCAATCCCCCTCTCTTGTGGAATCATATCCCCCTATAACTCTAGTCCTTGTCCATCTAGCAACGAGTGATGTGTTTATTATTAATAATGATAAAAAAAAATTACATTTCTTAGGCACACTGGCCTCTTTTAATTGTTTGGGCCCTCTGGCCTCTTGACAATTAATAAAATATATTATTTAATACGGGGCTCAAAGCTCAGGGTGTTACAACCCCAAATTCCCAAAAAACGTCGTCTAGGGCCTCAAAACAGCCCTGGAAGTTTGGAACCCGAAGCCAAGATGGAAAACTTTGTTTCGAGCCCATAGAATAGGTGGGTGGCCACCGATATCCACCTAGATCAAACAACCACAAGGATTTGAAGTTCACAATATAACAAGTCATGTCTTCCATCTAAATAAGGCTCTTTATGGACTCAAGCAGGAACCTAGAGCGTGGTATTCGAGAATTGACAACTATCTCCAGAGTATTGGATTTATCAAAAGTAACGCAAGTTCAAATCTGTACCTACTTAGAAAGGAAGGTGATATTCTCATTCTTGTTCTATATTTTGATGATTTGTTCTTGATAGGTGCAGAAACTCTAGTTACAAGTTGCAAGAAATACTTGGCCAAAGAATTTGAAATGAAAGACTTAGGGCTTATGCATTATTTTCTTGGCTTAGAAGTCTGGCAACGAAAAGCGGAAATTTTCATTGGACAAGGAAAATATACAATTGAGATTCTCAAAATATTTGGGATGGAGGAATGCAAGACTATGACTACTTCCATGATTACAAATATCAAGAAATTAAACACCTCTGAGTCAGATAAGGTGAATCTTACCATCTATAGGACATTGATCGATTGCTTGATGTATTTGGTCAAGAGTAGACCCAATATTTGTTTTGTTGTCAACACTCTCAGTCAGCACATGGTGGACCCCAGGAGAGTTCATTATATTGCAATGAAACATATCTTGAAATACTTGAAAGGTATCATAGAGCATGGTCTTCAGTATGTGCAAAGATACCAAATCAATTTGGTGGGGTATTCATATTGAAATTGGGTTGGGAGTGAAATTGACCGAAGAAGTACCTCTAAATGTTTCTTCAGTCTGAGATAAGGTATGATCTCTTGGTACAGTAGGAAACAAAAGTCTGTAGCTCTCAGTTCTGCATATGTTGAATACATGGTAGCAATTCAAGCAAGTTGTGAATCTCTTTGGCTCTGAAAGATACTTGTTGACTTGTTTACTACATAGTTGAATCCTACCATAATATATTGTGATAATCATAGCTATATTAAGCTCTCAGAAAATCCAGTCTTTCATGACCGATTTACGCATATTGAGATTTGGTACCACTTCATCAGAGACAAAGTACAAAAAGGAGCAGTAAACCTCCAATACGTCCCTACCAATGAACATGTTGTTGATATTCTCACTAAGGGATTTCCAAAAGGGAAGTTTGAATACTTAAGGAAAAAGATGGTAGTTATAGAGAACACTTTTTCTCACTAAGAGGGACTGTTAGAATATTATAGTGAGAACGGGTTCTCTAAGTCTCATGAACACAAAAGTACTTTTATGTTACTTCAATGAGATAACAAGTCCCAACAATTGATCAAGATTTCCACCCAATGGCTAATATTATTTCTCAACTCTTCACATGGACCCACATCGAGTATAAAAGGATGTTTGGGGTCTCTATTTAAAATGAGTTGATTTTTAAAATGGAAAAAGTTGGCTTCCTCCAAGAAGAGTCGAGCTAGGGAAAAAGGAAGAGTGAGAGGCCGATTTAGGGCCAAGACCTCATCATTTGAAAGAGATAACATATCTCCCAAGGAACCTAATTCACACAACTGAGAATATGGTACAATCCACAATAATGAAATCATACGAATGACCTGGTCCGTACATCAAGAGAGAAATCAACTTAGATATGAGATAAGAAGTCCTATATTGATTTTGTATTTCTCTGTAAATATAACTATAGGAGTTTTTTGGTTCCTCTTTCCACATTGTTTCCTTTAGAATATTTTTTGTGATTATTGTCCGTGGTTGTTCTATCTGAGTTCTTGTGGATTTTTATATAGCATAAAATGTGTATTTTCTCAGTCAATTCGATCTGAAGGTTACAATATTGGTTGGTTATTATATAATATGTGTATGCTATAAAAATTTATAGATTGGGCCTTAACATAGGAGGACGAGGACCTAACGTAGGGTCACACCTAGCATTCTCTTTGTCTCGTGCGGACCTAAGACCCACCAATGTTAAAGTAGCTAACATGGTGACCCAAAATAAATTCTTCCCATAATTTCTTAAGGAAATATAAAGGCACCTCCTTGTTATTGCAGGGAGGTTTTTTGAACAACATAAACCATCTATTGAATCTAGTTATTCTTAAATTGTTGGTTTATGAACCAATTCATACAAATATGCCACTTATTGATTGGGGGTTGTAGTCTAGTTCTAGGATCAATAAATAGTGACATCAATTCTTGTTTAGTAATATTCAAGTCTCTCACTTGGTTTTTATCGATGCCAGTCTTGTAGTAGTCAAACATCCTAGCCCTGTATTAAGAAATATTGGTCAATTTCCTTTGGGCACTTGTAATGGACTATACAATGGCGTCCAATGAAGTGACCAATGACAATCAACTAGTTTTTATTGTACTACTTAAGTCTTGGACAATTGATCTCAAAGACATCAACCCTTCATCAAATTCTGTGTTTATGTTCGTTTGTTGTGGGTTGGGATTTTGTGTGCCTTCCTATGATTGTGTCAGGTTTTGGTTGTGTCCAGATTCCATCTTAATTATTCTATTGTAATTTAATAATGAAGTTTATATTTAAATTAGGTTGATCTTTTTAATTAACTTAAAAAATTATAGAAAAGCGTGCAATTAAATAGTTTAGTAAATTAACACAAATAAATACCCAGCTTCCCTCTGAGATGACGTTAGGATGTTGTGATTACTTCTTCCCCAAAATCCCTCCCTTCGATTCGCTTAATGTCTTCTAAAACTCACAGTTTGGTGATCAGTTTGAGCCGAAAAACGTGTTGGGGACCCTTTTAATGGGCCCGACGGGAATGTGTGTGCATTCCTCTTAACAACGTGTGATTCCTCTTAGAAACGTGCACATGTTCCTGCCTATGAACCTATGTGACATAATCAATGGCGGTTCAGTGTTTGTCAAGCCTGTCACATCATAAATGTGTATGAGTTCCTACGTGAACGAACGTGTTTGTGTTCCTATGTGAACAGATTCCTACATGAACGTTTTCATGCTCACTCTTTTGCCACTTATTTGTCCATCAACTTTGTGCATTCATCCATAGTTCTTTTTTTTACTCTCCTTGCTCATCTTCCCGATATTTTCATTTGCACTCACACTTAGTGATTTTTTTTACTCTCTTTGCTTATCTTCCCTATATTTTCATTTACTCTAGAAACAAAGTAACATCACAACTCCCTCATCCTCATATTTTCATTTACCCCAGGAACAAAGTAACATCTCCACTCCCTCATCCTCTTCTTTGTGGTCGTTGGGCCACATGTGTGAGAACCTATTATTTCAATGTGACCACTATGTTACACTAGTGCTTAACATCTCGGCTTTTGTTGTTGTTGGTCCATTTGTGTGATAGCCTTAAGTTTCAATGTGACCACTACGCCCCAATTAATTACGTCGAGGGGTATACCTATTGAAAACTTCAAGATTACTCAGTGTTTTAATTAAAAATATGCAATGTACATGTGAGATTTAATGATAAAAGAATATTCTTAGTAGTGTCCACAAATTAAAGGCCAAGATTTAATACTATAATCCCCACGCATGTCATTATATGTTATCATGTGTTCGTTAATCATTAGAGCACCTTATTAACATGAACTCTTCATTATCCTACTTGCCATGTATAAGATATATAATAAATGGCAGACAATGTTTTGGCAGGGAAAAATGGACGGTGTTTTGGGGGTTTTTATCCCCTCTCAGTGTTCATTAGCCACGAGTTAAGTGACTGAGGTAGTGAATAGAATAGTCAAAATTTTCATTTATCCCCAAGAACAGTGCAACATCTCCACTCCCTCATCCTCTTCTTTGTGGTCGTTGGACCACATGTGTGGTAGTGAATAGAATAGTCAAAATTTTCATTTATCCCCAAGAACAGTGCAACATCTCCACTCCCTCGTCCTCTTCTTTGTGGTCGTTGGACCACATGTGTGATAGTCTGAATGTTTCAATGTGACTACTATGCTACACTCGCCCAATTTATGAATAGAATAATAAAAAGTAATGAATACTGAAAAATCTACCCATAAGTTGCACCCAAAGATAATTCACGGGATGCTAAAACAAACATTAATGTGAATGTAATGTTGCACAAGTTCAATTATGATAAATTTATGAAATAAAAGATATTATTTTTAACTTATAATATGAAACTATAATATTTAGTTAATTCATAATTAGAAATAACTAACCATATTTATATTTATTAAAATAATATATATTCAACTAAATAATCAATTTATATTCACAAACTATATTAAAAACTTAGTTGCATAATTATTAATAACAAGATTTTATGATAATGACAAACTAAAAACAAAGAGAATGAAATTGTCATTTTATATTTACTGTTCAACCTAGCATAGTATTAGTTGGTTATAGGTCAGGTCTTAACCTTATGATTATAATTTGAGGCGTGTACAGGACGAAACTCAGCCCTGACCCCAAAAATTCCAAACAACGTTATCGTAGGTCTTTTTGAATTCTTGAAAAAGGAAGCTACACGCGAAATTCCTCTTTTCAAGTTGCTACAATTAGGAAACTTTAATAATTCGAGACCTCTCCTATTTCGTCTCTTCACTACTGTCACTGTCCGAAGTCCATTACTATATTATTGTCCTCAAGATTTTAGCGATCTTATCTTCTTCTACGACTCTTTATCGTTTTCCATGTAATCCTTTTTAAAACACTGCAGTATACACTTTATATCTTGTGGCAAGCAATCCCAGGTCAATTTCATACAACAACGACCATTTGATGTTAAGCGATAAGCCCTACAAAGTAGCAAATTCTTTATATCACACTAAAAAGTAGTGGGCACTTTATATCATCAACATGTCAATTCAATACAACTTGTATATTTACATCTATAGTGTTTTTTTTGGGAAGGTAGCAAAATTTATTATAACTTAGTTATTAATTTGTAATAAAAATAATCACCAATTATTACTATAACTAACATATAATAATGTATCAATTTTTTTTAACCAATAAATATTAAAAAAAAAAAATTATGTTTCTAATTAATGGAATACAATTATATATAGATTTTTATGTGTCTAATTAATAAGTACTTAGGTTTAAAATAATGATATTAATGTATAACATGTGTTTCCTAATGATGTTAATGTATAACATATGTTTCTTCCTAATGGTTGAGAACACGTGTTTCTTTTTAAGAGGTTCCAAGTTCAAATCCAAATTCTTCTGAAATTAGCCATAAAAGAAAAATCGACCTAATGTATATATTAAAAGTAAACATATAAAAATTATGAAATAAACTTTTATAATTTTAATAATATTTTGATACATAAATCAATTAATGTTATAGATTTTTGTAATAAACCAAAAAAAAAAAGAAACAAGTATTTGATTGCATCCATTCACATTTTTTTTTGGGTAAATCTAACGAACACCGTGTATGTAAAAGTAAGACTTTATTTAGATAATGTGTTATGGTACAATGGTGTGAGGGGAGGCTTTGCTCCTCCCCTTTCAAGATTATACTTTTATCAAGGAATTTATAATTTAATTTTGTGCCTTGGTTAGGGATGGTGGTCATTATAGTTGGCCTTATAAGATTATGTTACGTTACTAGGCCCTTGTAAAATTAAATATTATATGTTGTGTTATGATGTTTTGAGGGGAGGAATTTATAATTTAATTTTTTGCCTTGGTTAGCGATGGTGGTCATTATAGTTGGTCGTATAAGACTATGTTACCAGGCCCTCGTAAAATTAAATATCATATGTTGTGTTATGATGTTTGGAGGGGAGGATTTTTTCTCTCTATCCAAAGTTCCATTCTTATCGAGAGATTTATGATTCAACTACGTGTTTCAACTAGGGATAATTCCCAATGTGGTTTTCTTTATAAGACTATGTTACCAAGGGATTGACACCCCTACAAAATTTTAAGATCCTGTGTTGTGGTACACTGGTTTGAGGTGAGGTTTTCATCCTTCCTATCCAAGGCTTCACTCTAATAAAGGTATCTATGATTCCATTGTGGGCCACAATTAGAAGGGGAAATTTTAAGTATCCATACTTGTGTTAAAGTGTAGAAACCTTGGAGAATTTTACTAATTCTTAAAGTTTCAAATATAAAATGTTCGACGATAATTTTACAAAAATATTCAAATTTCTAAGGATTTTATATAGCTTCTAGAAAAATTTAGTGATTTTTAGAGTAGAATATTTTATCCTATAGAATTTGGTCAAATAATTTTATGAGAAAAATGGAATTGGCGAATTCACTTTTAGAAAAAAACATGGAAAATTATCCCAAGGGTGAAATTTAGCCCCTTAAATTTTCCTTATTGAATAGAGATGATCCTTACTACAATTGGTCTTACAAGGGAATATTACTAGGAGATTGGCACCCCCAAAAATTTAATCAATAAAAAAATAAGACTTTATTTACATGTTGGGAAAAATAAAAATAATTTCATCAATCAAAATATGATGAAATGATTCCATATACCTTGTACTATTATCCATTTTGAACATATCATGTTGTGACACATGAATGTTGGTGAGTTAGTTATATGCCCCCACCCACCAAGGATATATCCTTATCATGTTATGGGTTATTCTCCATCATACATATGTGCATTTTGGATCTTATAATTCATGAATATTATAGAAGTACAATTAATTAACTTTATAAAATGAAATATGATGAAATGATTCCATATACTTTGTGCAATTATTCATTTTAGACATATCATGTTGTGGCACATGAGTGTTAGGTGAGTTAGTTTGTGAAAGAAGAGAAGGGGTATCATAGAAATGATAGGCTTTCAACCATTATGTTATTAGGATGCACCATTCTTTTGTGGTTGTTTCATGTAACATAAAGCTCATAGTATATTGGAACTTAAATGTTATATGGACCACTTCTCTTAAATAATGTGGGTTAGTATATTTGATAAAATGTATTTGTGTTATATAAACAATTCCAAGATGCACAAATATTTGGTGTATCTAACATAATCATGGAATTTTTTAAAAAGGCATGTGAAATGGGGTATTGTGTAGTATTTCCATTGATTTTTATTTTTTTTTCGCAAAAAGAGAAAGAAGATATAAAAATGTTTATTTACGCGATAGGAATAAACATACAAAAATAATTCAAAAGATGAATCCATGTACCTTGTACCACTATATCACATTCAATCAATGCTATACAACTTTGTAATAAGCATAAAGACAAAGAAATCAAGTACCTTATTGCAACATGCATGTCCTACAATTTTGTCCAAATTGATAAACACAACATATGCAAAATAAGAATAAAATAACTAGACATAATGTTATAGGTCAATATATGATGAGATAAATTCATGTACCTTGTACCATTACACATTTTTGGAGTTTATAGTAAATCATTGTTATACAACATCTAATGACCATATAGAAACAAAAAATCACCGTTGCAAATCATATTTACACATGTTGATTATAATACAATGCATTACTTATTGTAAAGACACTATGAATGTTTTGCAATCATCTTAGGCTTATTTATGTCTTTTTATTGTTGGTTTAAATAACATTAGAAATTATACACAACCATATATGAAGCAAGGGATACTAAGAGTTTACACTGAAGAAACCCCCGAAGGGGAAAATTCTATTCAATTAATCCATTTCCATCTGTGTTTCTATTGTAAAGTTGGTCCCTTTATATAAAAATAGGTGACCATAACAACTATGTCATCATTAGATATTTAGTTCAACCATGTTCATAATTATCTCCAATGGTATGTCTTTTTAAATCTTTCCATGAATCTCTCAACCAATATTAATCTTGAACATCTCTTTTTTCTCCTCATCTCAGATTCTTACATAGACTTCTATGCTTGGTCTACATCATTACAAAGACATGATATAATTTAACTATTATTCTTGATTCACAAGTAGCAGTTAATCCTTCATACTCACCCTTAATGAATACATGTGATATCAATATGTAATCATCATCCTTTGTCTCTTCAACTCTCTTTTGAAATGATCCCATTGTCATAATCTATGATATTTTCCTTTGATGTTGTTTTTCTTCATTTTCTATCTTTCGCGGTCTTCATATTTTGGACTTTTGTCTTCATCCTTTGTTTCTTGCACATATTTGGTCTTCTTCATTCTTCATCCTCAATCTTCTTCAATTTTCATCTTGTACCTACAAAACATAAACATTGTGATTGTTTTAGCTGAAAGTTCATATTAAAAAGTTATCGTCCACCAAAATACATGGGTAACCAGCCATTGTATCCACTAGTTATTTATGAATCTTTTTCTTGTACATGGTTCAACAACAATTATTCAATCATATTTATATTTTCACTCCCTTACATCATCATCAATCATCATCCAAGGTTTGCTTTGGCTTACCCATAACCAAATTCTAAGTTTTCTTTGGCTTACCCATAACCACACTCTGGGGTTTTTTGGGTTACCTTGAACCATTACAATTATAAAATGGTTTCATCTTACCATGAACCATACATTACATCAAGTGGTTTCTAGTTGACCACAAACTTTCATCTATCATGACAAGTGGTTTTGGGTTTACCACTAACCATTCAACATTCAAATCACGGTGGTGTATTTTCCTCATTAGGGCTTACATAAACATTGGCTCAAATACATACAATTAAAAAAATTCATTTCAAGTTAATCTAGCCCTTATACAAACAATCGACCAAGTCCATTTTCTTTCCATCATCAAAAAACATTATTCAAGTAGGACCATTTCTTAAGGATGTCATTTTTCATGGATTCACTACCTTTTTATCTCAATTTCAGAACACATGGTATTATTTATTCTTACCTTGCTTCTTCACTTCATCATTCATTCATTTGTGCACTTGTCGGAATAGGGCTAGACCCAGGGTTCAACGCTTCAACAACACACTAACAAAACCCTAACTATCGGCCCTTTCGGCAACACCTGCAAAGCAGATGAAGTCTCACCCGAGGTAGAGGCAGGGGAGGTTGTAGGAATCAAGTGTCTACAACCTAGCTGGGACACAGATCTGTGATCGCAATACTTAATAGAGCACTTAGCCAATAAAATTCATTAGTCTTTAACCCATTTATTCACATTGCAGGTTAAAACCATAGTTACAGAACAATGCAATATTAATCCAGGTCTAAGCACATCTAACCTTTCAACATATAGCATCAAAGCAGATCAAACATTCATTTAAAAAACATTCATAGATATATCTATCATAACAGTGCACTAAGAAAATGCAAGAACAATATGGCACAAAGAACACAACACAGGATATACGTGGTTCACCCCAGTGAGGAGCTACATCCACCAACTCTTCTTCTTCTTTATTAGCTTCTTTCAATCTTCTTACATGCACAAAGCCACAAATCCAACTTCGCATAGGGCCGGAGATCTGCGCGCACCTCACTAGATCCACAACACAGAGTCTTCTTACAATCACTTGCACTTAGCTCTGCAAGTTCTCAACACACAGTATGCACAAATCCTTCTTACAATTCATATAGGACTTGCACTTAGTAAAATCCCTTACATATCTTGCACAAAGCCAACTTAGCTCTCTTCATACATCGCCTAGCTACTTATTTATACATTACAAAAGGGGCCTAAACATGGGCAAACCCATGGGCCGACATCTCATACCCGTTACATAAACCCTAAAACCCAAAAAGCCTCCAAAAGGGGGTGAGATCTCACGATCTTAGCTTTGCCTGGGTGCTCCTTCTTCAACCAGCCTATCGAAGTCTCAACAATGGACAAACACAACCAAGGTTCTCCAAAACTTGGTCGAGGACCAACAACACTTCATTCTCCATTTTCTTGTGCCATTTTCTTTGTTTCTTCATCCTTCTATGTCCTTGTTTATTTTCTCTTTAATATGTCTTTACATTTTTCTTCTGTTATTCATGTCTAAAAGTTTGTCTTCTACTTCTTTTGTCTTCTTGTTTCATCTTGTGCTTGATTCCTTCTTCTTATTGCTTCATTTTTCTTGTACTTTCCTTTGTCATCTTTTTCTTTGATGGGGTATGCATATTCATCATTCTTCATCTATCTTCTTCTTTATGTTGTCATTTTCTTTCATCTACACTTGCAATCTTTTCCATTCACCTTGCAATTACATGCATAAAAATGTGTTTCTTGTTGGAATTGATTAAGGTCCAACAAGAAACCAAGGTAAAAAAACCTATGACCTTGGTTTGACCTATACATGAATTTACCTTTGACATTAACAATTTCAATGACTTCATTACATAACTAAGATCTTTGGATCATACCTGAATTTGGCTTTGAATTTACTTTAACTTTAGATGTTTAACTTGACTTCAACTTGATTATAAATTTAACTTGTTTTTTACATTGACTTGACTTCAACTATTTACATCAACAAACTATCACTTAGCCATAAATTTAAGCTTCATGTGTCAGATAACACCATTCATACACCCTAAACTTCACCTTGTAAAAAATAATTTCATTAGAAACTTTTCCTAAACTTCAATTAAGAAATAATGTAAATTTACATAGCTTGTAAATACAAATGACCATGGGAACCACTCTTAACTTTTTAAAAAATTTAGACATATCTAGCTTTTATAAATAACTTGTACCCTTACTTTAAACCATAAAGATACCTATCACTTTAATGGTCACTAAAACCTTTACAAACCTTATCATTACATACCAATACCTTTCCACTCAAATCTTGAAATTAATTTCTTATGACTTCAAATATAATAATAAAATATTACAACGTGACTTTACATCACTTCTTAACATATCCCATTATATGGAATCCTTTCGACCTTGGTTTTTTATATCTTTTCTATCTCACTTATTTATGGATATAGGAATAAGTTTCTATAAAATATTTAATCTTCGCTACTTATCCATATGTGAAATCGAATAAAAAAAACATGTGCTTTCCTTTTTAGTGTTGTGCTCTAGCTGGCATGTTCGGCTTTGATTTCCAAATTACTACCATTGCATCCTCCAATGTATAACTGTAATGGATTAGTTTTTCTTAATTTATTACGGCCTTAGATCATGTTCATCCATTCTATGAAGCGAGTGCTAAGAACAAATCTCTCAATTCTTAACCACGGAAGTCTCCTTTCCTGCAAAGAGGAAGTATCCAGATGATCTATTGGTAAATCACCTCTTTGTTTCTCCCTGGCAACAACATTGATGTCAAATTATCCTAGCAACAATGATCTCAGGGAATCACGACCTTCCTTCAACTCAACAATGATCTCAGGGAATCATGACCTTCCTTCAACTCAGTTTCTAGGAATTACACACCGTTTGAACGCTTTCTCATATAGTGTTATCTTTATAAATTTAATTTTTAGAGTTTATCTTGTCCAAAATTCAATTTTTATAAATTTGAAAGGGAAAATTAAGGAGTAGGTTCTCTTGTGAAAATACATGACTTTTCAATGAAGTTTTTTCATGGCTAGGATTTCCCATATAAATATGACTAGCCACATTTCATTTCCATCATAACATTTTCCTCTCACACAAGAGGACTTGGATTTGATTTGGAGGACAAGTTTTGGATGTATTTAGTTATTTTTTGTGATTTTTTTTGTAAATTAGGGTTTGTGCTTAGTTAAGCTTCATGAAGTAAAATATGCAATTTCATTTCATGTATTGGATGTTTATGGCAAATTTTTCTCATTCATATTGAAGGTATATTGCTTGTTTAAACCCTAAAAGAGAAGCATAAGTGCTTCCTCCTCTCAAAAGGTTATTCCACCCATAAATTGGTGAAGGAAACCCTACCTAGATTGAGCTCCTAAAGCCCTAAAGTGATAATACTTTAGGATTTTCATTCTAGAGACTTGTTGTGACATAATCAAAGAATCTAAGAAGGAAGAAAGAGTTGTTAGAGCCTGTTATTGCTCAGTTTGTAGTTTGGGTCAAGAAGCTGAAGGATAAGGGTCAAACTGATGAAACAGGGACCTACCCCACCCAATGTCACCACAATGGGGAGGTCCTTTCTATTTAGGGTGGCTAAGCCCAAGGGAGACATCCCTGGCAATCTGGGGTTTGAAAGGAAAAGGCTTAAAGGATCAAGGCAAGTTTCCCCTTCACAGATTACCGCCCAAAAGATAGTCAAGTAAAGAATAACCACAGGAAAGGCACCTGCTTGCGAGACAAGACAATAATGAAACTAGTACATGCAACAATGGTTAATGCTTCATTAATCAATGACTATCAAAATTTAATGTACATGAGCATATACAACAGTAATTATTGACGAAGTCGATGGTTGCAATAATGACAATGGTTATATAATGTTACTTGTCAATAAACACCAGAATAATATAGCATCAAATGAAAATGATCAATCCTTGAATTAAATCAATGCATTAAATGTCATTAATTGCTCGTATACAAGAAGTTGCTGCGTCAATATCCTAGAAAAGATGTCAGCTTCTTTTAGGGTTAGTATAATAGACAAAGAAGGTCAACGTTTTTCTAATTAGTCAATGAATATCATCAATTTATCAATTTCTCTCACAAGATGATCAAGCCAACATCATTTCTTATCAACATTAGCTCAAATAAGGCCTGACGTCATCATCAAATGCTAAGTTAGTAGGGTTGCTGCGTCAAGTATGACGTTAGCCCTGGTCAGTGCGCTAGGGTTAGTTAGGGTTTCAAAATTTGAAAGATTGAAAGATGAACAAGCTCAACGTTGGAGAGAATACCAGTGCCTTAGGGTAATATGGAGTCAAAAGTAAGGGCAAGATCTCAGGAGAATCAAAATTTAAAGACTAGAAGGTTAGGTTCTATGGTGCTGCAATGGCAGGGCCCTAGAATCAAAACCTTAAGGGAAGGAGGCTCATTCTGATGTTGCTTAAGCAAGGCCTCATGCTCCTTCCTCTTTCTTTAAATATTCTTGGCAAAACGGCTAGATTTAAAGTACAAGTCTAAGGGAGAAAAGTGTTGTGGGAGCAAGGCTCTTCAAACCCTAAAAGTTAAAACCCTAGGTGTAGAGCCAACTAGGCCTAGGACGTCACCTTTATTCAACCTATACTTAAATGCTAACTCAGAAAAAGGATGATTAGTGTAGCAACGACTAGG